>JAOUZG010016652.1:555427-582681 GCA_026289955.1 Argiope argentata | reverse complement strand
TCATGTCACTTAATCTTATCAATGCGAGGAACGTGCATTCTCTTTAGTCCCTCTAGATGCACGCCAAGTTTTCCCGCCAAAAGTGATTAAATTGCAGTAAACCTACCATTTGAGCGCAAATGACACCCTCTAATGAGTTACCGTTAATGAGACTGAGCGCAAGTGACACAATCCCTTTTTAAGTGTGTTCCTAAAAAAATGTGTTTCTTAAAAATGAAAAAGGACACACCTTTGCTGTTTTTAAGAGCATGCTAAAAAGTTTGTTCTTAAAAATTGAAACCCCGAAGAAATTGCTGAGGTAGGAATGTTCGAGATAATTCAGCATTTTTTTTTTTTTTTCATTTTGTAAAGATTATAATCATTTTATCTTGAAAAGGAGGTTCAAGTGTTTTTAAGCGTTGTAAGATGTGTGCATATAATCTTGCTATCAATTCTTTGTGTGGGGGGAGGAGCAGAAAACGTTAGGAAAACCGATAAAAAAAAGTAATTGATAAATTTCGAGATATCTGTGAAGAAAAGAAATGAAAGAGTTCAGACCTTGGCAAGTAAAAAATGAATTGCTATTGTTTTGTAAGAACTATTAAACAAAACTTTTTTTAAAAAGAAATCTTTCACATAACAATCTGATTTAATTAAAACATACGAATTCAAATAAAACAGTTTACTGTAAATTACAAAATGAAAATCCTATCACTTATTAAATAACAGGAAAAAGTGCCTGCTTGAATGACTTGATGGAGAGTTAGAATCCCATCAAAACATCTAACCCTTCACTGTATAAACTAATGAAGCGTTGAAAAATCATTTTTTTTCACGGTGGAAAAAGCTTCATTTAATTATCAATAAGACATAGACATATTAAAATAAATAAATAAATAAATATATATATATATATATATATATATATATATATATATATATATAGTTACAAACGGGCGAAACGGGCACCGAAGGTGAAAACATTGGCGGCGCTTCACAAGGAGCTTCACGCCAGCCGAGTTGATTTGGCGAGGGAAATATTCTGGCGGCCCCCAGACAATACTAGGTGCGCCGAGAGAGAGTGAGTCAGTGAGTTAATTAATAATTAGTTTAGTTTCTCTCTCGGAAGAGAAGCGTCTCGCTGGTCTAGCGGATTACTTGCTATTAGTGAGCTGTGTTTATGTCTGCTGTTAGCGCTGTGTTATTGAGCTCGCCGTGACTCACTGTTTGCTGCGCTACACGATATCTGTTTTGCAGTCTGTTTTCATCGTGTGCAAGGCTTTCATTTACGCTGTAAGTGACTGTTGACTGCTGGACTGTGTTTATCTAAGGTACAGAATTCGCCTTTGTGTAATTTGTTTAAATTTTCTAGTAAATTAATGAATGAGCAAGAAAAATCCCACTTCTGACACAATTTATTACGTTTTTAGCGTAGCGGGTTCGGATTGAAAGAACTTTACTTGAGCCTCATAATGACTCCAAAGTGCCCACCTGCATGACTTCTGTGTAGCTCCTTCAGTACTTGATTTATCCTTGATCGAGGAAGTACAAGTTGCCACTTAAATGACTTCCCATCTTCGGACTCCCATTTTATATACAAGATACCATTTCTAATTTCCAGTGAATTCCAGAGAGCCCAATAACGTTTAGTTCCAGTACTGAGGCTTGAAATGTCCTGCCATTCCGGTCTTGAATTGTTTGTTTGCATAAATTCTATAACCAGTTTAGTGTCAGGACCATTTATTTGTTCCTTTCGAACCTCTTCATCACTCCACAGATCAGATTGAGGTGGGACGGCTTCTGCGATTTGGCGCACAGTTGGTGTTACAATCCCATATTTCTTTCCTTTGGAAGAGCAATAGCGACAACCTACAGAGCAGGGCTTTCTTGACAAGGCAGCTCCATTTACTCCTATAGAACTTAAATGGAAAAGAGTCACAACTTCTGATGTGGAGTGCAGGGAGTTATTTTTGAAGTCGATTACAAAATCATATTTCTTCAGAAAGTCCATACCAAGTATGAAATCATCTGTAATTTCCGCTACGTAGACGACATGGTCACAAGTAGCATTTCCAAATCTAATTTCAATATTCATTTTTCCTATAATTGGGATTCTGTCACCAGTGACCGTTTCGAGGGTGACGCAGGATGGTGTCCAGAGAATTTTCCTTCCTAGTTGTACTGCAACATCTCTACGCATGATGGTCACGTTGGCTCCTGTGTCAACGATCATTCGGCAGTGAATTCCGTTGACCAATTCATCTACAAATACACCATTTTCGCCGCCGCCTCTGGAAGATATCTGTAAAACTCTAAAACGGTTTTCCTGGTTGGTTCTAGAAGAGTCCTTAAACCGTTTATCTAAGCGGACTGGACAATTCCTTCGAACATGGCCCTCGTCGCTGCATTTCTAACATTTCACAGTTCTCTGGTCATGTTTGTTGCGCCTTTCAACTCTTTTCCGAATAAACTGGAAAATTGTTTTTATCATTTCGAATAGATTTTGCAGCGAAGGATCCGATACATCTTGAACCGTAGCACCTCTAACTGAATGGCGACAAAAGTCATGGGATAGCAATATGCAAATATACAGATGGCAGTAGTATCGCAGCGAAAAAGTATAAATGCGCAGTTCGTTTTCCAGAGCTTTCATTTGTGTTCAAGTTATTCATGTGAACAGGTTTTCCGTGATTTATGGCGGCACGACGAGAATTAACAGACTTTTAACGCGGAATTTTAGTTGGAGCTAGACGCATGGATTATTCCATTGCGGATATCGTTAGTGAATTCAACATTCCGAGATCCACAGTATCAAGAGTGTGCCGAGAGTATGAACTTTCAGGCATCCCATCCCATCATGGACAGCGCAGTGGGCGACCACCTGCACTTAACGACCAAGACCGCCAACGTCTATGTAGAATGGTCAATGTTAATAGACACGCAACACTTCGTCAAATAACTGCAGGAATCAATGTGGGACGTGTCCGATAGGACTGTGCTGCGAAATTTGTCTTCCTTGGGCTATGACAGCAGAAGACCGACTCGAGTGCCTTTACTGACAGCACGACATCGCCTGCAGAGACTCACCGTGAGCATATCGACTGGTCCCTAGACCAGTGGAAAACCGTGGCGTGGTCACGATTTCAGTTAGATGAGTGGATGAGTCACGATTTCAGTTGTTACGAGCTGATGGTAGAGTTCGAGTGGTGCGCAGACCCCACGAAGCTATGGACCAAAACTGTCGGCAAGGCACTGTTCAAGCTGGTGGTGGCTGCATAATGGTGTGGGCGGTTTTTACATGGCATGGACTCGGTCCTCTGGTGCAACTGAACCGATCATTGACTGGAAATGGTTATGTTCAGCTGCTTGCAGATCACTTGCAGCCATTCATGGACTTCACGTACCCACACAACGATGGGAGTTTTATGGATGACAATGCGCCATGTCACCGGGCCAGAACTGTTCGTGATTGGTTTGAAGAACATTCCGGATAATTCCAGCGCATGATCTGGCCACCTAGATCGCCCTATAGGAATCCCATCGAGCATTTATGGGGCATCATCGAAAGGTCCGTTCGTGCCCAAACTCCTGCACCATCCACACTTTCACAGTTATGGACGTCTATACACACAGCATGGCTCAATATTCCTGCAGAGGACTTCCAACGACTTGTGGACTCCATGATCGAGTTGTTGCACTTCACCGGGCAAAAAAAGGACCGACACGATATTAACAGTCATCCCACGACTTTTGTCACTTCAGTATATATATATATATATATATATATCTATATATATATATATATATATATATATAATGTTACAAGCGGGCAAAAAATGCACCAAAGATGGCAACGTTTGGCGAGGAGCCTTGCTCCAGCTTGATTGGTTTGGCGAAAGGAATAGTCTAGTAGCTGCTGGATTGCGCGCTTTGTTTTGAGAATTTTCACTAGTTTCGGTGCACGTGCTTCTTCGGCTATATAAGGGACGAGTAACCGGAGTGAATGAGTTAGTTAGTTCAATTCGTTAGTTAGTTGAGATTTAGTTTTTTCCATTGATTTTTCAGTCATTTTTCAATCTTTCAGTCAAATTTTTTAGCTGATTTTTTCAGTCATTCTCGTCCTCAGCTATGGAGGAGGACGGTCGTTCGGAGCTAGTGGATAGTGCTACTCCTTCCCGGAATCGTCTACCGCTGGGTAATGCAAAGCGTCTTTGCACTGAGTTGATTGTTCCTGATACAGAATGTCCTTGCGAGATTTGTACCGAGATTGCAAAGCCACAAAATTATATCGAAACTGCCCTGTGTGAGACCAATAGAGCTAAAATCCGAGTACAAGGCTACATAATGGAAGGACAACACCGGCTGCATGAATTGACCAACGAGGAGATAGAGATGTGGAACAAAACCTTGAAAGTCGCTGAAGGTGAGCGTGACTATATGCTGTTGGCTGTAAACTTAGGAATTGCGAAAAGAATTTTCAATCCCCCCCTAGAAGAAAAACTGAGAAAGTAAATACTTCTGACCAAACCCCTAAAGTAATTAATCTGCAAAACAAATTCGAACCCTTAAATGTTGCGCCAATAGATCCCCCTGAAACGATTACCGAGGAAGTGAAACCTGAAATCCCCCCAATCATGCTTAAATATACAAAAGACTACAACAAAGTTCTTGAGATCCTCAACTCTAAATTTGGCACAACTAATAATGTTCGGAGAAATAATTTCATTAAGGTCTTCCCTGACTCCATAGATACTCACAGAGAAATCCAAAAATTTTGCTAAGAGAATGAACTGGAATTTTATGTTACTCCCCCCAGAGCAACCCGATTGGTAAAAATCGTAGTAAAAGGTCTTCCAATGGATTACATGCCTGAAGCCCTTGAAAGTCAACTAGAGAGCCGTGGATTTTCTGTTAACAAAATAATTCGCTTAACTCAATTTAAATCCAGGAAACCCCTCCCCATTCTATTAGTTGAGCTCAATAAAAATGCAATAGTCGATGAAATTTATAACCTCTCTAGCATTGAATACTTAAAAGTCACTATCGAACGTTACAGAGGACGTAACACAATATCGCAATGTTACAATTGTAACCTATTCGGTCATGTCTCCACTAACTGTGCACTGAAGCCCAGATGCATTAAATGCGGTAAAGACCATCAAACCCGTAATTGCCCGATCACTGAAAAAGTTACTAATCCAAAGTGAATAAATTGTGACCAAGAAGGTCACACCGCTGACAACAGAGGCAGCCCAAATTTTCCGCGAAACCAAACACTAAACCCCCAACTGAATAGGCAAAATTTCTTTGCGGCTATGCTAACTCAAATAACTCCTACTCAGATATGCTGAAAGCAAACATGCCTCAGAGGCCACCAGAACCAAATAATAACCCCCATCATAATGATTTATCTAACGACTCCCTATCAGATATTAATGATATTTTTGAATTATTAAAAGAAATCAAAACTATCTTCCAATGTTTCCCTAACTTAAAATCCGCCATCAAAGAGTTAAAAACAACAGAAGACCCCATGAAAAAACTCCTTATTTTGTTTGAATCTATGCAAGCAAATCCTTAAAAATTTTAAGTTCGAGTCTTATATAGTAACTTACTAACCCAGCCAACAGCCAATCAGAACCCACCTTCTCTCACCTCCACGCCTACCCTCTGAGGGTACCTCCATGCTTTCTCCAGTCCATGCCAGTTCGCTCCCAGCCAAGCTCAAGTCATCTTAGCCGTGTTCGAGGATAAGCCCCTGCCGGGGCTAGGCGCCTTGTGAACTCATTCTCCTAGTGAGTGAGTTGGTTGAGAGTTTTCTCCCGGAAGAGAAGCGTCTCGCTGAACTAGAAGATTTCTGAGCTGTGTTTGCGTTTGCTGTTAGCGTTGTATTGTTGAGCTCGCCGCGATTTACTGTTTGCTGTGCTATAAGATAGCTGTTTTGCAGTCTGTTTTTTTATTATGTATAAGACTTTCATTTACACTGTAAGTGACTGTTGACTGCTGGATTGTGTTTATCTGAAATATTTAATTTCTCAAGTCATCCTGTAAATGTGTGTAAATAGCTGTAATTTTTTCTGTAATATAGCTGTAAGATTTTCGCTTCCAAGATTACTCATTACAGTAACATTACGCAACAATGTTTTTTACCAGTTTTTCGAGCATGCCGAGGATTTAGTTTATTTGCTCTTCCATTTTCAGTTGAATTGTTTGAACAATTAAGTCAATCTTTTCATTCATTTTATTGAGCATATTTTCCATTTTTACCTCCTATTATTTCTTCGAAAATTTTTATAGGTGTATTTATTAATACAGATTCGTCTAGCCTCAGCTGTTGTAATATGATTTTTACATTTTAGCTCCAAGATTTCCTTTTCTTTAATAAAAAAAATGAACATCCTCTCGATGTGGCTGAATGCTCGCCTTTACAGTTTACGCATTTTTCTGAGATTGGCAGATGCCTGCGTGAGTGTCGCCACACAGATGACAAATCTTTTGATTTTCACATACCCTTGAAGGGTGCAGGAAACTGTAACAATTTGTACTTTGTCGCGGATTGTCAATGAAAAGTTGCACTTTTTGATTTGTGAGCCATATCTTAATGTCCATCGGCAAGCGTGTTCCTAGTTTCGTGATAAGTACGGTTGATGTTTCTCGAGAATCATTTTGTTTTAGGATTCGCCTCATTTCCACAATTTCTATTTCATAATTATTTTTTAATTCCTCGGCAATTTCTAGCAGTGAGACTTTTGTGGGGATATCAAATAGGAGAAAGCGAGAGGTTATATTTTCCCATACGATGTCTGTCTTAACTGGAATGTTCAATAATATATGTTCACGCGCATTTCTCCATCTCGCTCAATCTCGTGACTCCATGCAATTACATGTCACGAGCTGTATATATATTTATTACTGTGTTGTTCTATGAATTTATAATTGTGTTTTAATAAAAGATGGTTGTTTTTTAAATTGGTGTGATTTTATTTGAGGAGTATTATTTTAGAGATCCTTAACCCAATGAAGATGTTATGAGGAGTATTAATATGGTCCGTCGATGTGTTGAGTGAAGAAATAACATTTTGGTCCGTATGCGAGCCGGAGAAAGAGGTGCGACCTTTGGAATTATGAATGGCTAGTTTGACTTACATTGGAATCAAAAGGATCGAGATATGCGATAGAATTTAATATGGTGATATTTTTTGGAGTATTGAGTTATACAATTTCGGCTAAAGAGATTAAGGTGAGATATTCATAATTATTGTGATTTAATGGTGGATTATTTGTTGTTTATGTGAAATTGAATTTGAGATTTTGTATTGATGTTATATTGTGTAAGAAATAGGTAAAGTGTGTTGATATTGTTATGAGAATTTAGTTACTTTTGCTTTAGGATTAGTTATTTCTGTCAGTGTAATACGTGTGCAGTTTGGAATATAGTTGAAAGTAGCATTGCTGATAAAGTTGATTTCTTGTTCGTTTGGTTTCAGAACTCTTGCATTGGATTAGAATTGGTAAATCCCGTCAGTGTATTTTGTTGTGAAAAGTGTTATCTAAGTTTGGAAGTATTGTCTGATTGGTTTCGTTTTTGGAATTCATAGTGTAATTGTGTTGTAGTTTCGATTCGACAATTTCCTTATGATTGCAAAATTAGCAGTAAAAAAGATATAATTTGTGAGAGGTTGTATGTAAAAGTTATTTCCCCTTATATCAACCATGCCGTTGAGTACTAAGTTAAAGAAAGAGGAGTTGCGGATTATCGCTGAAGAGTTTGGGCTTTCCGGTCCTGATAATGCGAAAATAATTCAGGCTAGAGAGATGATTGAGAAAAGTGATGTGTTTAAAACACAAACTGAAGTAGTTCAGGGTCTAGTAGATCAAGTAATAGCCGATACTCAGGCAAAGATATCCGATACTCAGGCAAAGTTAGTGCAAGAAAAGAATAAAATTGAAAGAGGAAAAATGGAAAATGAATTGAAATTAGAACTAGAAAGGTTAAAACTGAGTCAAATATAGAAAGAAATAGAGTTAGCAAAACGAAGAGAAAGAAATAGAGTTAAAAACGAGTCATTAAATAATGCACAAAATATTGAAATCATGGATTCGAATTCATCAAGTGTTGAATCAGAAAGCTTAATAAAGAGTATTAAAACTTTAACTATCCCTGTACCATGTAAATCGGAATTCTTTAATTTATTTTTCAGTTCTTTGGAAAAAGCATTCCAAAACAAAAAAGTTTCGGAAAATTTGAAAGCAGAAATTCTGTTGAATATTTTGGGTGATAAAAGTCAGTAATTTGCTGGTTTACATTAATCAAGAAGATTTAAATGATTATAATAAAATTAAAACTTTAGTTTTAAAGGAATTTGAACCCACCCCTCAGGAATGTTTAAATAACTTTAAAAAAGCTCAAAAATTCCCGGCTGAGAGTTTTGTTCAATTTGCATTCTGAGTAAGTGCATCTTTTAACTATTATTGTCAGTTGCGTTAAGTGACGGATTTTTATACTCTATGCGAGCTTATGGTTTCTGATAGAATTTTTGAAACTCTTGATCGAGAATTAATGACTCATATTGCGGTAAAACAAGGTGAAAATTATTTTAAACCTCTTGAACTCGGTCGGGAGTGCGACATTTTCTTATCATCGAGAAGTAAATGTAAAAGTGAGATAAATAATAAGATCGTGGCAGGGGATGCAAAAAGAATTTTGGGAAATAAATCGCAGTTTCTAAATTGGCGTTCTGATAAATCCGTTTCTAAAGTGTTTGTGTCAGAAGTAAAAAAATCAAAGTGTGTTATGTGTAAGAATAGTGCTAATCATCCTCTTTATAACTGTCCCCAATTTCAGAGACTTTCTGCAAGGGAAAGAGTTGATGTAGTGAAACGGAATGCTTTGTGTTTTCGCCACATAAAATTCGCGATTATCGCTCTAATAGAAATTGTTTTTGTGGCAGATCTCATAATCGAATGCTCCATTTTCCGAGAGGGGAAAATAGTACTTATAAATCACTGTTTGAAAATATTTCTATTCGTCAACCAGTTTATGACGAGGAAGTAGCGCCAAACCAAATGTTGAAGGAAACGGTGGATAATGCCCAATCAAAGATAGCTGCTACGAGTTATCAAAAGAGCCAAAGTAAGAATGTTCTTCTTAGTACTGTTCGTGCCTTGGTTAGAAATAAATATTCAGAGTTTGTGGAGGTTCTATGTTTATTGGATGTAGGAAGTCAGTCTTGTTTATGTACGAAAGCTTGCGCAGAACGACTGCAATTGAAGTTGGAAAAAATAAATACTATTGTTTCATGTGTGAATGACGCTATGGTGGTTAATAATTGTGTAAAAACTACGGTTAGAAACAAGGATAGGAGCTTTGAGCGAGAATTGTTGATGTTAGTAGTAAAGAAAATTACTGATGTTACCCCGAACAAGGTCATTGATTTAAATATGGTATTATTAAGGTTTCCATCACTGGCTGATCCTAGTTTTAATATCCCAGGAAAGATAGACTTACTTTTAGGAGCTGAAGTATTTTATGAATTGTTGAGACCTGGGCAATTTCGAAATGTGAATTCATCGTTGCTGTTTCAGAATACAGTTTTTGGTTATGTTGCCAGTGATAGTGTAGATGAGGTGAGGGAGAACAAAGTTCATTGTGGGCTGATTTTAGATGTTGATTTGAATCGTACTATGAGAAAATTCTGGAAAGTTGAAAATGTGGATAATGAAGTCACTAAGAGTCAGGAAGCCTTGTTGTGTGAAGAGTATTTTGTAAAAACCCATAGAAGGAATGAGGAGGGTCGATATGTGCTTACAATGCCTTTGAGAGAGGACCCGTCTTGCTTGGGACATTCAAAGGCCATTGCGGTAAAAAGACTTAACTCGTTGTGGAATCGTCTGGCGAGGGATTCAGAGTATTTGTCATTATATTCAGATTTTATGAGAGAATATGAGGAGTTGGGTCACATGGAGAAGGTTAATGAGACAACTGAACCATCGTCTACTTATTATATACCACACCATGGAATCTTTCGTCCAGAGAAGTCGACGACTAAACTTTGTGTTGTTTTTAATGCATCGTCTCCTACAACTAACGGTATTAGCCTAAATGACATTCTGATGAAAGGAGAAATTATTGAGGACGTATTAACCATCATTACTGGTTTTCGGCGACACAAATTTGCCTTTACCGCAGATATAGAGAAAATGTATCGACAAATACTGATCGAATCAGACCAATGTGATCTTCTGCGAATTCTGTGGAAGACAAATTTTGACGATGAGCCTACCATGTATAAGTTGAAGACTCACCTATGGGACGTCTTGTGCTCCCTTTCTTGCCATAAGAACTCTTAAACAATTGGCCATAGATGAGAATTCAAGATTTCCCTTGATGTCTGAAATTCTATTACATGATACATACAGGGATGACATAGTCAGTGGCTCTTCAACGTTAGAGGGTGCGCAGGAGTTACAATGCCAACTTATTGCAGCTATGCAGTCAGCGGGACTGAAATTACATAAGTGGCACACCAATTTTGAGAAGTCTATGCTCTCAGAAGACAGTTATAAATTTGATAAAGAAAAGGGGACAAAAACGTTGGGAGTTCTATGGAACTCTCATGAAGATTGTTTTTCTTTCCGAGTAGATGTCCAACTGAAACAGTCGTATACTAAACGAGAAGTATTGTCAACTATTGCCAGAATATTTGACCCGCTTGGTCTTCTGGGTCCGATAATAGCTAAGGCCAAAATGATTATGCAAGAACTTTGGCGCATGAACATCGATTGGAGCGATGTTCTTCCTGAACCGGAATATCGAGAATGGCATCGGTTTCTAATTGCTCTCAGAGCCTTAAATGAAATTTCTATAAGCCGAAGAGTATTTCTTGACCAGCCAACGAGCGTAGAGCTTCATGGCTTTGCAGACGCGTCAGAGCGTTGTTATGGAGCAGTGGTGTACTGCAGATCAAGTGATGAACAAGGCAATATTGTGATTGAATTGGTTGCCAGTAAATCAAGAGTAGCTCCGATTAAAAGCTTAACTATCCCCAGGTTAGAATTGAGTGCCGCAGTCTTGTTGTCAAAGCTTATGAAAAAAGTGATGACAGCAATCAAAACTACAGTGGCTAGTGTCTACTATTGGTCGGACTCGACTATTGTGCTTTCGTGGCTGCAGAAGCAACCAATAGATTTAAAACAATTTGTCCAAAGCAGAGTAGCGACGATTCAAGAAATGACTAGTATTAACCAGTGGCATCATGTATCCTCGGAGCAAAATCCAGCTGACATCTTATCACGAGGAATAGACCCAGAAAAACTTATGACTTGTGACTTATGATGGAATGGACCAGAATTTCTTGATGATAATAGCTATTCTAATCAACCGGTTCCTGCATCAGAAGCTGATGAAGAGTTTATGGCTGAAATTAAGAACAATTCTAAGAACTTAAAAATTTTTAATATTATTGAAGGACATTTAATTTATGAATTAATTCAGCTTAGTAATAATTATATGTCTATTTTACGTGTTCTTAATTACATTTTTAGGATTTGTGACAATTCTCGAAATCTACTTGGGCGTACTACAGGTCCTCTTACCAGCAGTGAGTTGAAAAAAGATGAATTTCTTAATTAAAGCATTGCAGCATCAAGAGTTTGCTGCCGATATTCAAAACTTGCAACTCAAAGGAGTCGTTTCTCCAAACAGTAAGTTAAAAAGCCTCAACCCGGTTTTGGATGGTGATGGTATTTTGAGGGTTGGAGGCCGACTAGAAAATTCAAATTTGTGTCAAAACACCCAGATATCTTGCCAAAAGGTAATAAACTTACTATAATAATTTTAGAGTATTATCACAATAAGCATTTGCATGTCGGGGCCTCACTATGTATTGTTCGAGAAAAGTTTTGGCCCCTAAGTGGTCGTACAATGTGTCGTAAGGTAATTCACCAATGTATCCCATGTTTCAAATCAAAACCCATTGTGTCTAGTCAATTAATGGGCAGTTTACCTAGGGACCGAGTTTTAGCTAATTTTCCTTTCAATTGTACTGGTGTAGACCTTTGTGGTCCATTCATGATTAAATATAATCATCAACGAAAAAGTACATTACATAAGGTGTTTGTATATGTATTTGTGTGTTTCGTAACAAAGGCTACCCATTTCGAGATTTTGTCAGACTTGACATCTGAGTGTTTTATAGCTTCGTTAAAAAGATTCATTTCCCGGAGAGGCAAATGTGCAAAATTATACTCTGACAATGCAACAAATTTTAAGGGAGCCAATAACCTAATTAAAAAGTTTCTTGAGTTGGTGAAAAATCCTGATGAAATTCTGGCTAATTATTTGGCTTCAGAAGGAATAGATTGGAAATTCAACCCTCCAAGAGCACCTCATTTTGGTGGACTTTGGGAGGGTGCTGTCAAATCGTTCAAATATCATTTTGTTAGAGTTTCGAGGGGAGCTAATTTAAGGTTTGAGGAATTCCTAACATTAACAATCCAAATCGAGTCAATTTTGAATTCGCGCCCACTCTATCCATTATCAGCCGATGCAGATGATTTTGGAGTTCTAACGCCTGCTCATTTCCTGATCAATAGACCGGTGAATTCAATTATCGAACCTGATTTAACTGGTTTTAAAGAACATCAACTAAAAAAATGGCAAAGAGTTACGAAATTAGTTAATCAAATTTGGAAAAAATGGCACCGGAGTTACCTGAACGAATTACAGCAAAGAAACAAATGGGTATACAAGAAAGAAAATGTTCAGGTAGGAGATCTCGTGTTGCTGGTAGAAGACAACTTGCCTACTCATAAGTGGGCTCAGGGTAGAATTAAAGAAATCTATTGTGGGGGAGATAAAAAAAAATTTGTTTCAGGTTCAGACCCAATTTGGCACGTTTAAACATACATACAGAGAGAGTGCTTAGTTATACTAATGGTCCGTTATAAAGCAGCACCATTGTTATTTTGGGACGGACTACGGAAATCTGAACTGTTGTCATATGAAGAGAATAGCACCTGATCTGCCACCCCACTTTCCTCACTATACCAGCGGAAGAAACGAATTGACCCGGCTGATAGAACGTGCAACACAACGATCGAGAGAGTGAGAGAGAGGAGTATTTTTATAATGGATCGATCCGTTAGTTATCTGGTTTCCTTAGATAGTTTTTAATTGGTTCACTGGTCAGTGCTTGATTAATTAAAGGTTTATTATTCAAGCGCTGCTCGTTTGAATGGTTAAAAAGGTCGGTTTCAGAATGGGTTTTGAAAAAATGAAACATCGAGAATGAGGAGCCTAACCGTCAAGTTTTCTTGAAAGTTAACAGTATGTGTGTATTTTAGTGTTTGTATGTGTGTGGGGGGGTGAAAAGGAGGCGGAAAAGGGTGAGCATATATTTTAAGTCCAACACTTCGTTTCGGCTCGCGTTCATTCTTTAATTACTTTTCAATCATTCTGTTATGCAAATTGAGAATATGAAGTAAATACTTTATAAAGAAAAATAACATTTTAAAATTAATTGTTAAGTATCATTTTGTTTATTTTAAGTGCCTATTCTAGTAAATGAAAGAAAAAAAAAAGGAACTTCACACACAAAAACCCATTTTGATATTAAACTCTCCAAGTGTAGGCCTTCCATTTGTCCTCTCTTATCTCGAAAAAGAGTCTTTGGCAAACGGGATCCCCCACCCCCACCCCAAAAAAAGAAGGAATCTCAATCATTTCATATAATTACTTTAAAATAAAAAGGGAAGGGCGTGAGGTGTGTCGTTTCGAGGTTACATTTACTATTCAGGGTGAAGAAAATGACAAATATTGAACAAAACGGACTTACCTCGGGATTCTCGAGCAGCTTCGGGGTGGACGAGTCTCCGAAAAGTCTCGACCGGCGGCTGCCGAACTGAACAGAACGGTCGGTCGCCGATCTCGGCCATTGGGAATGTCCCCCGTCCAACGCGCCGCACGTGAAATGTCGCCGGAAGAGGAACGGGTGCCCGTCGGGAACGGTTTCCTCCTGATTTCTTCTGAATTCGATCCCCGGATTTCTGATGAGAGGGCCGACGACGAACCGTCAAACGAGAGCGAGCCGCACAAGTGCGAGAAATTCCACGGTATACAAAAATGGGAAGTGCCGCCAACAGTTTAGCTGGTCAATACGTTAAGAAAAGATTTTCATAAAAATGGTCCCTTTTTTTTCGATGCACGCATAACCCGGATGATAAGAGGCAAAAATAGCTCCTCCTCGTTGACAACGAATCGTAGATGCGGAGAAATGAAAAAAGCATGTTTCATCGGCATTCCTTTTTACAAAAATCGCTCGGAATACGAAAGACGATGAATGCAATTTTAGCACGAGAGAAAATCGCCCATCTACGCACCCACTTCAGCAGAATTCGAAACAATTCTATATTAATGAATGGATTATGTTGGAAATTATACTACAGAATTTCTCTTTATCACATAGATACATTTCACATGTTGAGGGGGATGGGGGGTCCTGTTTATATATTTGAGATCACTTTTACTGATTATTTGGTCAATAACTTCAATTTTATTATCTTTGAAGAAGAAAAAATGTGCCGTCAGTAGGACTCATTTCCGCATCCATTTTCATACAAAATTTCCCAACACTTAGCGAGACGGCACCTTCCGTCAAAGCCCAGTTCTTCGACGAGATGACCAGTCCTCCCCACGCCTTTCTTTTTTCAATGAGTGTAACTCTGTCGATACGGCATTATCCGCACATTAATGCGTTATATTTAAATAAATGCAGCTTTGAAAATGTCATAAACATTCCAATATCTATTACAGCATTTTTCACAAACATAAAAATACTGCTAAAGAGTCTGTGCTGCATAATCATAACGTAAAAATAACTACAAACATATTTTCCTACACAGAATCTTAGTAGATAAGAAATCGAAGAAATTGAAAAATGAGTCCAGTTATTAGGTCCTTTAGACGACTTAAATAAAAACACGATGAGTCTTTTCAGAATTCTTTCGAGAATTTTGATTTCTGAATCTTGCAAATATAAATTGAAAAGTAAAAAGAAAATAATGCTTTGTTTATAAATGCGATTTTATTATTTGCATGTATGTGGATAAAATCGTTCAATATGTCAAAAAAAATATTTAGATTTTACATGTACATTAAAGAGGGGGGGACTACACAATTTTTTTCCTTTTTTTAAAAAAAATTAAGAGATTTGTACGTAAAATAAATGAATGTTTAAAATGTCAAATAGAATCAAAAATAAAGATACCATTATATTATTGCAATGTAACTATCATTTAAGAAAGAGAAGAGGTGAAAGAATACTATTTCATACGCTATATTTAAATCGCCAATGGCTAATAACAAATGCCGACATAAAAAGCTTTGTTACGAGATGCATTGCAGCTGTTTATCTTCAACAGACCTAAAATAATTAAAAAATGACCATTTAGTGATCACATTAGAGTGTCCATTTCTAACACTTCCACAAGATTCAATGGATTGCATAACAATAAAAAAAATTAAAAACATAATCATGCTACTAAAATGATGCCAATTCTCTTGTTATCTTTTCAGTTTAACAAAATACTGCAAAAACAGTATCAGAAATGAGGCATTCCCGGTTTCTTTGGATTCAAACAAAATAAGAAGCCAATTGAGACGTTGATATAATAATACTTTGTACAAGTCTTGAATTTTCGTTTATTTATCTATAAAAATAAAACAAATAAGAATATACGTTGTCCATTCCCTAAGTTTCGAAAGAAATGAATCTGGATGAATATATATCCAAACAAATTTCTGATGTTTCAGTATCTAATGGATACAAGCTAAGAGACTTTAAATAGTGAAAAGGAAATATTGCACCCTCATTTTTAATTCTTGAATAATGATAAATAATATTCATTGCCCACAAATGCTATCACAAAAAGGGGATAAGCATGCTTTAAGAAAGAAAATCAATGATTAAGTCGTAGAGTAAACTGGTATGTAGATGGGAAAATAAAAGCTTTAGAATGAGAATTTTATTATTAAGAATAACATGTATATAAAAAAAAGTTTGACTGACAATTGCAGAAATGAAAGCTATTTGATTCCGAGGTCTGACGAGCCGTCCTTTCTCTATCGACGCGATTAAAACCTCTAATGGCAGATACAACAAACAATAAGCATACATCTGAATGGATCAATGTCATTTCCAAGCTGCTCGATTCTGCGTACATTTTTTTAAAATAAAAACCGTCATTTAATGTAAGAGTAATAAACACATTCATCCCTTCGCAAGACTCCTTAACGTGGCGTGTATGAATGGCGAGATGGCTGCATTTCGCAGATCGCCAAGTTCATTCTTCGAATAGAAAGTGGAAGGGGGGAGGGCGATTGAAAGTTTCAGAAACAAAATTTCAAAATACTTTGGGATTCATTTGCATACATTATGAAAATGAAGCACAAATAATAACACGGCAATAAAATCGACCGAAAAAAGATATCCGTATAATTAACAGGTAGGGAAAAAACATGGATTCAAATTTGGGAAGCAAACTATGTTTTTCAAGATTTTCCATGAAACGTTTTTCAAGGGAATGCAATAATTGCAAAATTCAATTTCAAGTGAAAAATTAAAGAATCGGTGGCAAAGTGAGAAACAATTTTAAATTGCACGAATAATGGCTATGAAATAATATGCATACTAAATACAACTAAAATAGAAAGTCCCTTTGCTCTTTGTGTGCATGAGGGGAGGGGTGGAGTTATAATAAGGATGAATAATTGCTGCATTCTAAATAATTGTATATTGCTTATATTTCAAAAATAATCATTTTCTTAATAAACTATACCCTTTATAAGATATTTTGAGATAAGATTAAGTTTCCTAGGCAGTAAAATAATTGCAAAATATCATTTCAAAAGAAGAGTTAAAAGAAATTCAAAAGTGAGATACAATTTAAAACTGTATGAATAATACTTTAAAATAATATGCATACTAAATATATTCTAAATCTGAATTGCTTGTCCTTTGGGGGAGGTGGGGTTTGTGAAGGAGATAAATAACAGCTGCATTTAAGATACTTGAAATGATATCAAGAATATCACACAATAATGTAACTTAACTGATGATCAAATTTTACATTTTGATTTCATAAAAAAATATTGCTTATTATATTTCAGAAATAATCAGTTCACTGTAAACTATGCCCTTAAACTACTGGGAACCATGCACAGAACATTGAAATATGTCCCACTTTTACCAAGAGCTGGGTTACTGATTGAATCATTACACGAATCAAGAAATAATGGAACCATTCGATGCACTCAAACGTATTAAACACATTAAAATACATTCGAAAATCATTTCTCATTTTCGTTAATTGAACAAAAGAGTTCAAGATTGTACAGTAAAAATATAACGAAAAAGAGGAGTTTTGAAGCATAATGCAAGACAGAAGAAGTAAAAAAATTTAAAATCCTATTATTTCTATTGAGAAGTCGCACTGTCATTTAACATAAAAATAGTACAAGACTTCTTAATGTGGTGTGAATTAATAACAAGATTGATGCGAGTGAGGCACTTATAACCGATTTCATTCCTTCGATTGAAAGGGGGAGAGGGGAGTTACAGAAACAAAACTTCCAAAATACTTTCGGTTCCTTTGCATACGATATGAAAATACAGCAATAATATTTAAAATGGGAATAAAATCGGAGATTTAATTTACTATCTGCAGAAAAAGTTTAAAGTTAAAAATGTTAATCCTTTCACACAACAGCAACAGCCGAATGTAGGAATTTATGAACATAAAATGAATGCAAATCACTTTTGCTTTTATTAAACACAACATCCACATTTAAAAAAAAGTTAAAAAATTATTGCCAATCTAATGATTTGAAAAGAAAATCAAAACTATATGACACACGCACAACAATATATCATTTGAATTTATCACATCTAACAAAAATAATGAATTTCAGAATGAACTCAAAATATAAAATTAAGATCAACAATTAAGATCTGAAACAATGGAAGAAAAATTTATAATGTAAAAAAAATTATTATACCATTGTTTAATTTTTCCATTTTGTTCACCAGACTTAAAAGCTAATAATAAAAAATGCTGGCTCAGTTAATATACTTTCAGATAAAGCAAGAAAATTGGCAAGAAATTGAAAATTTCTCTAGCGAATGCATTAATGGTAACTTCAGAGTGAAAGCCAAAGTGGGCAACAATTTCAAACTGTACAAATAATGCTATACAGTAATATGCAGACTAAATTCCTTCAAAATCTGAAGTTCCTTGTTTATTGGGGGGGGGGGTTAATAATTGCTGTATTATACAAGTATTTAAAATACTTGTAGCGACATCAAGCATATCACATATTAACATTGCTAATTGATAATAAAATTTTATCTAAAAAATATAGCTCATAAATTTTTAGAAATAAACTGTTCGTTATAAACCAGGCATTTTCACTACTAAAAACCATGCACTGAAAATTCAAATGCTTCCCAATTAATCGACTAATTACAGAAATCAAGAAATATTGGAACCTTTTGTTGCATTCAAAAATGCATTCGAATTTCATTTCTTATTTTCGGAAATCGAGCAAACGTTTGAAAATTCAGGACTTTGCAGGGAAAATATAACAAAAAAGATCCTTTTTGAAGCATAAGTTAGCCAGAATGAATAAGAAATATATAAAATCTGTTGTCCTTGAAAATGATGCAAGAACCCAAAACAATAATAACAATGAAAGAAAATCAGCAAAAAAAATTACCATGGTGAAACAACAATTTAAATAAAAAGGAAGTTTCCAAGATGGGCAAAGAAATCTTCATCTAGGATCGTGCTGGCCACTCAACAGACCAAATTCAATTCGCTCAGTCGTCTTTAGCAATATTCACAAGAGAGGCATAAAGACCGACCGATGGTCGACACCGGAATGGATTTACCCCTAAAAGATGTATGATTATACAACGTACTGGATTCAAGCATTCCTTAGCTTAACCTGAATGTCTAGCTACAGCCTGGAGTTATCGTATTGGTGGACCGAGAGACAAACAAAACTCCAAAAATGATAGATTTGGGGCACATTCATAGACATTCACAAAGTAAAAAAGTTGATAAAAATCGACAATTTCAATGAGAAAAGGACATAATAAACTTCGTCCTATAATTTCCCTGCAGTTTCTAATCATCGCCAACAATTTATTCCACTTTTTTTTTAAACTTGTAAATCATCAAAATAAAAAATTGGATTCAAAATTTCTGACAAGTAACAAAACAAATAAACAAGTTCTTCAAAAAATAATAGGATTCTGACTGGTCATTTAAAAAAAAATTCAAAATGAAACAGGTATCTTGTTAGAATGCCAAAAGAACACTGACTCTCAAATATAAACAAAATCTTTGTTAAAATCTCCAATGCCTTTTCATCATAAGCATAATTGGTTCCATCTTATTTCTTTATCATAAATCAATTTACAAATAAACTGTTTTTCAGGGAAATTGCATTGAAAATAAAAACCAGGGGATGGATTGGTATGACAAAGAAGAATGTAAAATAAGCCGAGCACAAAACTGCAAAAGAATGAATTCATTAACTAATTCAAAAAGGCATTTAATAACGTCGCTTCACAGAACTACCACAGGCTCTTGATACTCGTCAACAAACATCACAGATAGGATGGTACTTATTCTAGGCTACATTGAAACAATTAAAAAGAGATATCGATTCGATCTTTAATCGTTTCAACATGACAGCAATTTGGGTTTCGAAACAATGAATACCAGAAAAAATTTACTTTTAACATGAAATGAATATGAACATTATCTACATAAACAATACAGGATAAAAATGTATAAAGATTTAGGATTTCACTTCAATAAACCCTCAAAATCTGAATTCCTCTTTGACTACCATTTTAAAAGGACAGGTAAAAATACCTTGCTATTGCATTTTTCTGTGTGATTAAAAAAAGACTTTTAAATTAGATTGCTTACAAGTTCCCCTCCACTGAGAATATTCAAGACGAAATGGAGGGGACACTGCATCGAGAAATTTGATTATTTCTCAAAAAATGCTCTTTACTTCAGAACAACACTCAATGTAAAATAGAAACAATAACTATCATCTCATTCTACTTGACCAGAAGATGAGGAAATCATACCGCTGCAAAGAAATATCGCACAACTGAGAATCAATGGAAAAGCTCATTTGTGCAAATATAAAGAAATCAATAAAAATGTTAAAGTGACTTGAATACACGCATGAGAGGGGATAAAATTCTGCGATCTGCATGAAAATTTTTTGAAATAAACTTATATTAAATGGAGGGGGGGGGGGAAACCAAAATTCTTCCAAATATTATTTTTTTTAATATCACAAAAATTTATTATCAGAAACAAGCAGTTATTATATAGCACAAGTACAAGTGATTGAGTTATAATCACAGCAAGTGCTACGGCCAAATTAAAGACATGCCAAGATGACATTTCACCATGCTACTTTATCACAATATTGTAAAGTCAATCACAAAAATTCCAGAAAAAAAATGACAAAGTAACAATTCAGAATAAAGAAGATCTGTTGAAAGCAAAAAAGGACATTTTTTTTTAAAAAAAAGGAAGAATTCTCACCAGCTGTTTATATGGATGTTGCACACACACAAACACAAATCATTCATCATAGAGCAATAATCAGCTGGGAGGGGGGGGGTTCTGTCACTGGAAAGATCATGAAAAAATGATGCAGAGCATAATAATAATAATAATAATTTTCAGATATATTAACAGAACAAAAGAGCTTAAAAAAATGGCTATCATTAGCTAAGAAATTCCATGAATTTCAATCCATTATAAAATGCAAAATTGGGCATGGAAAGGAAAATGCAAATAGCGGCAAAACTTTTAGACTCGTGTCACAAAACCCATTCAGTTTTAAAATTTGTAACAATACAAACATGGAAAAAGACATGTTCTTAGAGCATCAATTCTTTATCATTAAGACAAGTTCTTTCATCTTCAAAAGGACTATTTTACTATCATATTAGAATAGAATGAGGCAAATTTTTGAAAACTTCGATTTGATTTAAATTATTGCAAATAAATAAGAAACACTATAAAGTACAAACGAATGAAGAATTCAATACTTTTTACAACTTTTGTCAACTTGGCAATTTGTAATAGGTGTTTTGCATTGTTTGAATTTTAAAAAAATAAATAAAAGCAGATAATAAAAATTTCTATATTCTTTGCAGAAGAAGAACAGTATTCTTCTTATTTTTTAAAAAAATCTTTTTCTGAAGCGTGAAAGAGAATGTGTTTCCATTCCAAAAATTTAGAACAAACTGAGAAGAGATTGATGTCAATAAATAAAGGGTAAAGTAAGCTCACACCAGAATTAATACTCAGCATGGAATTGTTGGAAGTTTCCTCGGCCATTTAAAGGGAGGCAGCTTGAGAGAAATTCGAGGGTTTCAATACACAATGATTCAGAACAACGCTCATTCAATGTTCAAATGATCAAGTATTGTCAGCATGAATAACTGGGATTGAACTTGATTATAGATTTTCGCTGTTGTAAAATTGATCAATGCAGGCCCAATGAAATGTCTCACAATTCAGAAGGGAAAAAATGGATTAATAAAACACCATCAGTCTTTTAAATATAAGCGGATATTATTAAAAAAAATAGTGCATTGCTTTTAAAACAGACTTTATTATTTCAAAGAGTCTGGATAACTTAACTTCATGAAATATTCAGAGATAAATACAAAGGGGGGAAATAAACAAGATTCTTTTCAATAGATACATATAAGTTAAAATTAGTCTTGCAAATCAACTACATCCAACAAATCATGAATACATTTCCAAATAAATAATAATTCGAAATAATGTGTAATAAATTGCAGCATTTGTAAAAGCACTATGAAGACACAAAGTTCAATTTAAAGAAAAAATTTCCAATTATCAATATTGAAACTGTTGCAAATGTTAATGTTGTACACTATTATGTATTATAATAGTCATTATTAATAACCAGACAAAAAAAATGAAAATCTGAAGTTTCAATTACAGGAAAGGTGAAAAAGATGAGAAAGAAAAAGAATTTAGAATTGTAAATAAACCATCAAAGCTTATAAATCTGACTGACTCAAAGCTTTGGCACAAAGAGGGCACATTTCTGATATCTAACCATTTTATTATGACAGCAGAGTGTAAATCAGGAAAATTTTTGGACTTCAACGAGATGCTAATTATTGCATAAGGACAAAAAATACTCTGCATGAAGAAAAAACCATCCAGAGGAATTTAAACAAACATATTCTCTAACTTTCTTACAACTTTTCAAATTTTAAAAAATCCATTTCTGAAAGAATTGAAGCCTATTTTGGATGATTTGGTGCTTTATGGGATGCAAGTACAAAACAAATTATATGAAACATAATCACACTAAAAAAATTAGCATAATATTTTGACATTTAATATTTAAATGATTTTTATTCGTACATGATGAAAATTTAAAAGAAAGAGAAAAATACCTTTTCATGAAATTTTAATGTAGATGTTTTATCTCAATTCAGTAGTGCACTCGATTGAATTTACTTTATCACAATATATAATTATGATTTTGATTTAAAATTTATCACGATAGACGAGGTGAGTTTACTAGGCAACACAAATTTCAATTGAAAATACACTTTATACATAAATCTAATGTTTTCGAAAGCAAAATTATATCAAATGTTTTTTTTTTCATCAGAAATAAACACCCTTTTTAGAAAACTGAAATACGATTAAAAGCTCTGTGCGTATATCTCTTGAAGTTTCGGTTCAAAAATTAAAAACATTTTAAGGGTGGGGGGGAGAAACAATGTAGAGATAATTAATGAAAAGTACAAACAGGATTTGCAACCTTTACTTCACGCAATAGGTCTTGATGAGAAACAACCGAATGAAGTGAACATCAAAAACTGTGTGAAAGAGTTGCACAAGCGTACACGTAAATGTAGACAAGATTGATTGCTTCTTTTCTTCTGAAATTTCTTGTAATTGAAGTATTTTCGTAAATTGTGATTAAATATTAAAATACATCTCAAATTTTATCTTTCATGACCAGGTGATTAAACAAGATGCTCAGAATTACCAATACAATAGGAAGAGTTTATATAAACCTTCTCAAAAAGTTTAAATTTTAGTGTAAAAGGCAAGACAAGTAAAGTAAAATGGACTAAAAACTATCCGACATATCTGTAACACGCTTCAAAGGGTGTAGACTGTACATTTCATGCTCACTTTTGAAGACATTATTGTAATTATCTCTAGTTTCACAACACAATGAGAAAATAATGTTTATGCACTTAGAAAAGTCATTCATTAAGTAATAAAAGGGGGGAAACAGAAAAAGCATGACTACTAGAGGAAAATTAAGCCATTTTTAATTAGTGCTTTAAAATAAAGAAAAAGTTAACATTCTCCAATAACCTTTAATTAATAAGACATTAAAATGAATCACCCAAAAGATTATTGAGCGAAAGTTCGATTGCACTTATAATAAGCTTTTTACTTAATGAATTCGAATTCTGAACTAATTAAGAAGAAAAACTGTAAACGGGTACAATTTAATTAAATATATCTTGACGCTTAAAAGGTAAATTAAAGCATGAAAAGATTTAAAAGAAAAATAAAATATGATAGATGTTGAGAGAAAAATAAATATTGTATTTATTTGAAATTAAATATTCTTTAGGTTTTTATTGATAATGAAAATAACTTGTAGATTTGGTAACATGTTGAAAACAGTACAGAGAACATATTTTATGAAAACGTAAAATGAAAATGGCTTCAAGGTTTCAAGAAAAAATGTTTAACGAAAAAAGTTTGTGCGGGAATCAAGTTACTTAATTACATATAACTCAATTAAATGCGGAATTCCAGCATCATTTGCAAGTGGTTGTTTTGAAATTTAATGCCATCTATACCTACTGAGGCAACAGTTGAGAAATGAATGAATAGAGATTCAATGAGATGTCTCGCAATTAAGAAAAAAGAAACTGTATTCCACTAAAGAGCACCAGTTCTGCAAATATAAATACTACTTGCTTGTGAGTGGATAAAATTGTGCAGTTCCTCCAAAATATTTAAGAATTTATATATGTTTAAGAGCACAAACATCCAAAGAAAATACCGCAATTACATTTCTGAAGAAAGTATAATATTGCAGGTAAGTTACCAATGCAGGAAACACAACAGCACATTCGAAACTGTGAAATTTCAACATGTTCCAAACTAGTCCAAACGTAAATAATAAAAATGTCATGAAAAAATTAAATAATATAGGATAAATAGAATAAAATGAATATTTTTTTAAAAAAATAAAAAGACTATAAGAGCTGCTATTTTTCTCTTACAAGAAAGGCCATAAAAAAGGGGGCAAACAAACAAAAATAGAATTGCAAAGAAAATACAAAAGATAATAAAACAATGAGAAAGAATTATGCGAGCATTAACTATTCAATTCTAATTTAATTACTGTAACTGAAATCAAAACAAAATACAAAAAGAGGCAGGGGAAAGGAAAATTATAAAACTGGCAAGATTTTCACCCGCAAGACAAATACAAAAGTAAAAACTGTTCAACTGATACTTGATATCAAAAATATGGTAATAACCTAAGATTTAATACATGAAAAAGCAATTTTCTCAATGCAACATTACTTTAATACAACTAATGTCGAAATTTTATTCAAAATTAACTCTAAACTATAAATCTAGTTAACAGAAATTATTTAGCAAAAGAAAGCAGATAACACATTCTAATATTACACATTCAAATAAGACTTCAAAAAGACAAAACACGAGGAAGAGTTTATCACAGAGATATATCATAAAAGGACGATATTTATCACTTACCACTAAACCATCTTGATAAGCACACAAACACTGATTGAAAATCCTTGACCACACAAGAAGTACAGTATACAGAAACTTTCTACTTGTGAAACTCGTCTAACATCTTCAACAGGCCTAAAACAATATAAAATATCCACTTTATTTTCACTATACAGTCTAATCAAGTACATATTAAAACTTGGCAAGACTTTAATTGTTGCAAAACAAAAACGAGCATCCTAAAGGAAACATCATCCAAAAACAGGTTATTTATTCTACAAAATTCTCATAACCTCCCTCGCCGAAAAGAGCCAAATACTATACAATCTATTCTGGCTTGTTAGAACTCAAAAACATAATAAGTAAATAGAAATTTTAATGTTATTAACTCTTGTTTAAATCATCATAATTATTTCACGTATTAACTGCATTTGAAAGGAGCGTTTTCTTAGATGAATTTCTGAACACAGTACCTTTTTAGTTTAAAAGACATTAAAAAAGGCATACACAATATGCGTAAAAATAGCATATCCTCAGAAAAATATATCTTAATATCTCAGACACTTATGGATCATTCTACAACACCCTGTTCTTTGCATCTGCTCTTCAATTTTTAAATTAAGTGGGGGGAAAAACAGAAAACATAGAAATAATCTACGCACATTTTTTAATCTTTCCTGGAACAATTTTTCTGTTTGTATTTAACAAAATTTCAAGACAATTTATCACAGTGAATTATAATTATATAGCGAACAACCACTTTATTTTTAACTGCAAATTATTATGATATCAGAACGTAATGTTATTTTAGTAATGACGTTTTGTGGCGTCAACTGAAACCTGTAAATGAAAAATAAGCATTTTATTATCTGCACGAGCATCTCAAAAAATCAGCTTTGAATAACATAATGCAATCCCATTTACAAAATTTCTGATTTAAAAATAATAAGCTAATGAGTACAGAAAATAAAACCTGTGAAAGTGTCATGTTGAGCACATGACTGTAGGAAATGACATTAATAGAAAATGTTATTTTTTTAAACAATAAATGCAAGACAAATTATTTTTTGGATCGTTTGCAACGCTAAAGTGATTCATTAAATAAAACGATTAAAATGAGTAAAAATATCATTCAACTCGCACGAGCAGGTGGTGCTTGGTCGTTCAAGAAATGATGTTCTGACATGATACATTGAAATATGGATAGCATTCATTTTCATCTTTTATTTTAATTCCGTTGGCTTTTGTTTAGGTATTTAATTATTATTAATATTGTCATTTTTTTGTAGGTAAAACGTTCCTGCCGGATTCTGCTGTTGCAGCTATATTAAAATGTATTGGTATGACAGACAGATGCATCCCCCCACCGTCAGGAGATTGGTTCCTGAGGAATGAAGCCAACCCCAAACTGGCAAACCCTGGAGATCTTTCTTCTAAACAGGGCATGGAATCTCATGATAGTCTTTTATTATGGAATGATATTATTATAATTTTTTAAATAAAAATTGTATATTAAATGTTATTTCTGTGCATTTCTACTATTTTTTGCATGTATATGCATATAAATCAGTATATTTATTGTAATTACGAAAATTTTAATGATTTTAACCACTGTGTGGATCCACATACTCGTTCGCGAACGGGAATAGCCAGGTCCACACAGTTAATGAACTGAAATAGCAGCGTCCGCAAGTTCGTTCGAGAACGAACGACTAATCCAGAAAATGGAACGATTCCCGGTCGTTCACTTAGATGATCCGTTCGTTCGCGAACGCCCCAACTCTACATCTCTGTCTTTGTTTACTACTTAGTGATAATCCTTGGCGACCATCCATAAGGGGATTATAGCCTTTGTCGCTCCATATCCCATAATATTTACATTCAAGACCATCCATAATAAGGTAGGTTTACCCGTAGATTTCTTAAATATTGATGTTTATTGTAACAAAATTTGTTATTAGCATTGTTAAAAAACTAGGATTCATTTTGGTTTCGTTTTTCCATAACGGTTTGATTTTAGAAATGAAAAATTCCAATACATTTCGCAGAGTGGAAGACCTAAAACATTTGAAATATCGTGATAATCGGAAACAGCAAAAGTTTTAATTACAAAGCGGTGTATTATTAATTAACTGTCAAAATGCCTAACGTAGTACCGAAATGCATCAACCGATCTGTGAGCTTCTTACTTCCGAGAAGATAATCGGTATTTGTGTATGCTGTTTAGGGAAAGTTTACACAAAGAAAGGAAGTACTTTCGCCAACGAAATTATCGCCAATCCTCCGCTGTAATTAATAAGTACCGAGAATGGTTTCGGAATATATTTTATTAAAATGAAAAATTTTAAACAAGCTTTTAATATATTAAAGTTTAGACTTCATAAGTT
>JAOUZG010016652.1:513329-530427 GCA_026289955.1 Argiope argentata | reverse complement strand
TTTAATGTGATCCTCATACTGCATTTTCATGTGTGGAAATTTTTCACGTTCGCGAGCTTCTCCTATACGAAAATCGTACTCGTCGTTAGCCATGAAGGGAACAAACTGAAAAGCCGCGTAATAAAAAGTAAATAAACTTGATAAACAACTGTAAATTATTTATTCGGATGTAGAATCGTTTTCTTTTCAGATTTTTATCCTTTTTCATTTGAAAAAAAATCTCATTTCATTTTAAATTAGTCATATTTTATTAACAACATTCGTGGGCCAACTTCGAAGGCTATGGGGGCCAATTTTGGCCCGAGGTGCATAGGTTGTGCATCATTGATCTGGATGATAGAATAAATAGAACAGTAGAAAAATATTCTTTTGACAAGGACTTAAAGAGCTGCCTTGTAACTCTTGCTAATATAACAAAATTGTTATAAAATTATTTTAAAGCAATGATTAATAAAATTTTATTTGAAATTTTTTTAAATAATACTAATAATAGTTGAAAAATAATTCAATAATAATTGAAAAATAATTTAATAATAGTTGAAAAATAATTTTTAGTAATAAAATAGAATTGAAAAAACTAAGCAAGTGTAAACTTGAAGAAATAAAATGCTTTTAGGTAATATGAATATTTTTTCATGCATTGGTTACTCTTTCTTACTTTTTTTGCATATATTAATCTTTCTACTTACCATCAATGGTTAAAATTGCATTTCAGTTGCATTGTGAAAGAGAATATTTTGTGTAATTAAAAAACTGTTGAATTGAATTAATTTATTTGATTTGTGTTATATATTTGAATAATGGCATTTTCTTAATAAGCTATTTATATATACTTACAATTTTTTTATTGATACATTGAATAACCACTTTACAATGTTGAAGTATTTCAAAGAAATTTTTAAAACGCACATGTCTACTGCTAAATAATTTTATCTAATTATCTTAAAGATGATGATGAAAGTAAAAGCAAACGCATTATATATATATATATATATATATATATATATGCTCAATTGCCTACCTTTTTTAATGAAATTTTGTAACTGGAAGTATGTCTGACAGCAGGATTTAAAAAAGAAAAACTTATTCCTAAGTGCAACGATGTAATGCTTTTTAGAAGAAAACAAAGTGACTTCAGAAACCTTTCTGTCATAGCTATGAAATTAGTCTTATCTTACGCCTTAATATTCAAACATTTGCTATTGTAATTTCACTTTCGATTACAATAAAGGTTAAATTTACATGAATCTATACTTTTGGCAAGAAATTCTTAGATGAAAAAAGAAGGATAAAAAAGGAAGGAATAAAATATAAAGTAACATATTTAATTTCTAGCTTTCTTTCATGCTTAGATCTAGGATAGATTTAAAATTGGTATTAAATCCCTGCTGCTACCGCTTTTAAGAAAATTAGACAGAAATTTACTTCTTTATTACCTGCGAATAGAACTTTAGCACATGCTATATCTGAGAATCAGGCGCTTTAATGTAGTACGTGTAGATGCTGCATTTAGATATCGTTTGTGGTACATTAGATCATGTATAGTTAAATCTGACAGTAAATGAGCTAGGAAATGAAGCAATGTATTTCAGATTTGAAGGAATTTCAGTAATTATCAACACTTTCGATTTGAAAATATGCTTTTCTCCCCTTGAGAATTAACCAGCAGCTGTTTTTTTTTTTTTAAAATTTTAAATATGATTCTTATAATTTATTATAGCCGAAGCGCTTATCATTTTGCAAAAAAATATAACTTATTTGAACAACTGTAACGTAAAAAAGTACATTAACTCATTTCAAGTATCCGTTTGTAGAATATATATACTTATAAGCATACATACATATTGAAAGAACTAAACATTATTGATATCCATTTAAATTTGAATAAAAAACACTTTTTATGTGTTTTTTTTTTCGTTTTGTTAAATAAAATTAAACTTTAAGACATATAAAAAGGTAAAATCCTCCTAAAACTAAAAAATATAGTTCACTTGGATAGATTAAATTTGTATTAAGTTCATCAAAATTATAATTTTTATAAATGTCTTCAGTGTAGGAAAATTATGAACATGTTATTTTATAGTAAATTTTTAAAGCAAATTTCGCTCACTCTACTTATTACTTTTATCAATCGTTTGAAACGCGGTAACGGTCATTAGCATTTTTCCCACGGCAGCCTTTTAACGTTAT
This sequence comes from Argiope argentata, assembly GCA_026289955.1. Taxonomy (NCBI): domain Eukaryota; kingdom Metazoa; phylum Arthropoda; class Arachnida; order Araneae; family Araneidae; genus Argiope; species Argiope argentata. The sequence goes on along the minus strand of JAOUZG010016652.1, from coordinate 528,237 downwards.
CAGAGATATCGAGTGTCATTCTCATTGCGACGATGATTGATCACCATATGGCACACATTGTAAAATCGCCAAATTTTACATACAAAGATCAAAGTTATAATGTGGTACCCTTTTTAAGACTTGAGCGCAAATGACACCCTCTAATGAGTTAGCTCTAATGGGATTGAGCGCAAATGACACAGAACCGAGGAAAATGGGATGCCAAATCTATTATAGCTATCATAAAAATACCCGAAGAGGGATTTTTCCAATTGGGCACAAGAAACGGCCGCATAGATCAATTATATTCCCGATCCCAGTCCAGTGTCTGCGAACAAAAATTAATTAAAATCGAAGAAGTACCGGATGTAAATATCGCTCCAGTCGGTTGCTACAGCTCACAGTTTAGGTACTGGTCAGGGATCTCAAAATTCGTGTAAAACCCAGTGTGTCAACAAAAATTTAGAAATAATGTTCTTTGTAATTAGAATTATGTTTTAAAAATAATAATGTTAAATAATAATAATTAAAATAATAATGTTAGAATAATGTTTTAGAAATAAGGTTCTTTGTAATTCCGAGTGTCATTTTAGTAATCTTTGTTGTAATAAATGATTTTATGGTACGTTTCCATAAATACCATTTATACGCTGCAAAAATTCTATAAATTGCTTCTTTTTCAATTTAATTGTCGATCATTAGTTAATTTATAGAATACCTAGTTGTTTCATAGAATAACTAGTTAAAGTGTCATATGAATAACATATCACACACTTTAACGGACACTATCAGTTATTTCATGGAATAACTAGGTATTCTATAAAATAACTGCATTATATACTTTAACGGTAACATATACATAAATACCCTATACCTTGAGAGCTAATGAAAAAACAAAGTTTTCTATTTGTTAACGGAGATCAAAATTAGCAGTTGAAAGTTTAAATTCAGTAGAGTTCCTTGAGTTGAATCCGTTGCTATTCCAGATTTTTTACAAATAACTTTTCCCATTTTTATCCACATTTGATAACAAAAGTAAATGTTCACAAAACGCAGTTTCGTATTTTAACATTTGGAAAACATATTAATGCAAATTTTTTTAACAAACACAGGAACAAGAATATAAAGAATTGTAATTTGAATTCGACAAAAATCAACTGGATTCTGTAAGAACACAAAAATAAAAGTTTCCGCATAAAGTACCTCCCAGAGGGTATAATTTAAGTTGCCAAATAAAATTTCTTCAATGTTCGCTCACAAATATTGTCAAACATAAATTTTTTTGATAATTAATGAAATATTTGTATGCGAAGTTTTCATCGATAAACAAATATTTCTTTATTGAGGATTGCCATTGCAATAAAAGGAAAATATTAATAGATATTTGAAATTATTTTATTTATTTTCTTTTGAATTGCCATTTGCAATATTTAATTTAATATATAATTCTTTAAAATTTATTGGAATTTTAGGTCAAAAATTAGCTTCGGTTTTTAAAAAATCGTTTGGTGCAAATGATATTGCTATTTTGCTTAAAAAATAAAGCCACAGATTACAAGATAATTTTGCATACATGGTATTTGATATAAATGTACTTATTTACATTAAAAGTATTACATTTGAAAACATTTTAAACCAGGGTAACGGTTTGTATGAAATAAATGAAAAAATAAAAATTATGTTTCCATCACATCTCTCAATATTCATCAAATTTTTAGAAGTCAAAATTGAAAGAATTTCTGGCATAGTGCCGGCTTTTACTTGATTATCACTAATTAATATTATATCGATTAAATAGTGTTTATTTATTTTATCTACCGAAAATTTCTTATTCTCTTCTCGTACTGTGCAAATACTTTGAAAAAAAATCATTTTTTAATATTTTATTAAAAATAGTTTTCAACTTTCACATTTTATTTAGCGAATAATTATGATATAATGGAATTTTAAAACTATTTATTTTTATTTTTATTTTTCTTTCAGCAAACTGTTGGGTCTATCTTCTTTGAAATTAGCTATCGGGCTGCAATGCGAATGTACAACTTCATTATGTAAATTGATCAGTTGTATATCATAAGAAGTTCTGAATGCTACTGTTTTAAGAACAGAATCTAATTGCCATGATCAGATTATTCTGACAGATTGTCTTAAGCAAAATTCTTGAATAGTTGTATCTAATCCCGGTTTCATAAAACATAGAATATGCAAATGACCTGTGCACAATTATAATGTGGTTTTAGTTATAGTTCAGAATTTTAATCCGAGGAATTAGTGGTCACATCATATAGTGGAATTTTAAACTTTCATTAAGGAGTTTTTATTTAAACACAAGGAATAAGCACATTTTTTTTGCACACGAGTCCAAAGCACGTTTTGGTGACATAATAATAAAATATATCATAAATTAGGAAACAATACAATAAAAATTAAATAAATGTAAAAAGAAAAACTTAAAAATGCTTTCATCAGTATATTTAAAAAATATATCAAATATCTGGTGGCCGAAAGAAAAATATCGAAATCGTTTGGCACAAATACAAAAATATTATGTAAATTGGATTCTTAACCACATTTTTAAAATTCTTTAATTTTATGTAATGAACAATTCAATTCTTTTCACTCTTATGATATTAAAATATTAGTTTTTTTAGAATTCTTCTATTATAAGGCAGTATTAATAGTATAAGAAATTATATTAAATTCATAAAACGACTATTAACTGGTTTAATGATAAAATGAATAAATACATTATTTAATGAGGATTAAATAATGTATTTATTCATTTTAATTTCTGAAAAATTCACATGTTCTTTTCTTATAATACAAATATATTGAAGGAAAAGAATTATCAAAAATCCCTTTTTATTACTATATTGAAAACAGTTTCCAACTTTGAAATTCCATTTAATAAATCATTATATCACTGAAATTTAAAATCAGTTTTTTTCTACAATTTATAACTAGATCATTCGGAATCAAAATTTATTCAAGTTAAATGATTAATTGATGATTAAATTTTGAAAGCAATAAAATGACCTATTTTTGTAGAGAATACACAAGTCTATCCAGAAATAAAAGAAGAAATCATTAAAAGAGAATTTAAAAAATATCTTTCAAAACATGAAGCAGTAAAGTGTGCAATAAATATAACGATAAAAGTCTGTACTAAATAGAAGAAAATTTTAAATAACGTCTGTTATGGTGAATTGAGATGGGGCGCAAGCTCTTTATGTTAAAAATAATTACTGTAATTAAATATAATTAATATTTTTCAATATAAAATAAGTTATAATTCATTTTTCAACCAAATTTTGTGAAAAATTCAGGGAGCTATTTTGATCTTTTAATTCTGAAAACAAATAATCGAAATTTGGGTCAGATCGCTTGATATACAGCTACCAAATTTGGTTTACATAAATTTTGGAGAGGGAAAAAATGTTTTTACTATAAAACCTTTGTTAATAGTAAAAACATTTTTTCGAATAATTTAAAAGAATAATTAAAGAATAATTAAAGAATATTTAAAGAATAATTAAAAAGAAACAGAATTTTGTCGATCATCTACTTTGATGTCGTTAAATATTATTACATGAAAATAAATTTCGCAATGTTTTAGTCTAAAAACTATTTTTTGATTACATGAACTTAATAGTCGGGACATTCTTTTCTAATTTTTGGTAATTTCTTAAAAATACTTTTATTTAAAATCATCAATCGCATTTTTGCCGTGGAATTTAGGTCACTTTATTTATTTCATAGAATATTTGATCGCGTATTTTTCTTAGCAAAATATATTTAACTTTTTAAAAAAATATTTATTTTAATTTTCAACAATAGGTAACATTCTTGACCTGAATCTCACACCGTTTCCATTATTTTATGAAATATTTAATCGCAGGTATTTCCTTCATTGTTTAAAATTAAGGAAAGAGAGTTCTATTTATTAACTTCGTAGTTAATGACATGTATAAAAAAAGCGGATTGGCAATACAACGAAAGAAAGACATGAACTGGACAATTGTGCATTTTTGACTGTGTTATGACGTCATTGGAGTGGTAAACTTTAGGAAAATTCATGTACACATTAAATAGAACATACATAGCACAATTAAAATAACATGGTTTCTGTTGGAAGAAGATGATCCGAAATGCAAATTACCAATGACTTCGTAAACTGTGTTCATAAGTAATGACTATATATATATATCTGTTTTTATTCACAGCAAGATGCTGGCTAGCTGATTAGATGTTTTGAAATAAAGTTTATTTGTTTTACTGCAACTCTGCTGATTTATTTCTTTAAAAGGATGGTCACATCCAACAGTTTCAATGTTTGATATTTTCGCGGAATCATGAACATGAAATTGCTTTGACTGAATCTGATTACAACCAATGTCGCCAGCAGACCTTCTGGTCGTCATAGGCGGCTAGTAATCAAATGAAAGGATGAAAAACAAATTGTAAGCCAAGTTCGAAAGCAGAGCATTTTAAAATATTTACGGTACTTTTCCTTAGCCGGGCCGCATCGAAAAATCGCCAAAGAAATTTGGCGGAATTCTACATTGTTTGCTGATTTTTTAAAAAAAAATCATTGTAAGAAATTTGGGGGAATTTTACAATATTTGGACAATTTTTTGCTGCCTCCTGGCTAACGGAAAATACATAGGAAAACCATATTTGCATAAGAAACAGATCTACGGACGTTATATGGCTGTGAATAAAGGAATTGAGATAATGATATGAAAAATCACTGGAAAAATATACTTCCTTCAACTTTCTCATACAAATTGTTAATTTTTAGAGTATTATTTCATCATATAATAGAAAGAATTGACCTGTTATTTCTATTTTATAAAAAGCAAGGATTTCCAGTTTTGATGAAGAAATCACATTCTAAAATCATACATCAAGCTTATTGGGGTTTTAAGATACTATTTTCACATTTACACGAGCAGACCGGCGGACAACACTATTAGATAGATTTGAACCTTTATGACGTCTAGAATTTTGTGATGAAATAATTTAAAAAAATATGAGATAGAAGAGTACTCAGTTTCTCATAATGTTGTCATATATATATATATATACATATATATATATATATATATATATATATATATATATATATATATAACAATAATTGAAGTTTCATTTCATTAATTTCATGTCAATTTTGCATATATTCACAATCTCGGTGGGCAAATCGTGAATCAAAACTCTTTCGCCTCGCTGTTTGATTTATTGTATTCATAAATAGAATTCCAGACATAAATCTAGAAATACATTTTTTCGTTTCAAAAAAATTTAAAAATATTTGTAAAAAAACACTTCAAGACAAACTGATCTTTAAAATTAAAATTTTGTAATTAAGAGACTGAATTAATTTAATTATTCTATTTTTATTGTTTCTTTTTTTGCTGTGAAAAAAGTATCTAACGTGTGAAATAAAGCTAATATGCAATGAAAAAATAAAAAGTGCTGATAATCTATTCTTATTCCAACTAAATGAGAAGTTTATTTCTAAGAATTTTTTTATCTATAATGGCTATAAGATAATAAAAAAAGTCCATTATTCAGAACAAAGAAATATTACTTATTTTACTACATTTTTTATTTTATTTTGTATGATATTAGCATTTTACAATTAAATGATTCTACCCTAAATTTAGCAGAAAAATTTTTTTTCTTAGAATTGAGAATAATTCCGTTGATATCAACATTAGAGAATAAGCTGAGAAAACTCAATAGAAATATCTTTCCTAGAATGAAATAAAATTTAAAGCTTGAGAGGATAAAATAGAAAAAAAAGTAAGAATGAAAAAACATAGAAAATTAACTGCTCCAGAAAAGATTTAATGATAGAGGCGCGTGTAATGAATGGCTACAGTTTGATAAAATTACAGATGTGAGTAGTTTTCTTGGAAGGGAAAAATAAATCAAAGGAGCAACAAGTATGAGTCAGTGGAATAAACTTTTGGAATCTGATGCAATAAATATAATTTCGAAAAATAAGTTTGTTAATAAAAATGGTACAAACAAAGCAAACGATTTTGTATTTTTTTTTCCGTTGTGAAATCTAACATCAAGAACAAACGATTATTCAAAAGAGAAAAGTTCTAGAAAATTCTGGTTATTGACAACTCGCTGATCATAATGAAAATATGAATTAAGAAATAATATTTCTAAAGAAGAAATAGTATTAAAGGACTATTTTTAAACTTATTACTAGCTGACTACTTATTAAAAAACAAAAATTAGTCGAGATGTTTTCAAACAAGATTAAATAGTTTTAAAATAAGCAGTAATTAAATTCCATTCTACAATATTTTGATATAATCTAAATCAGTACAATTAACGAAATAAAAGCAGGTATTTATAATCGCGGAATACGGCTAAAGGTAGATTGATTTCCAAATTGTGAAAACATTAGTTGGAGCGTTAAATTAAAACAAGTAATAAATATAAAAAAATTAAGTCGATTCCTACTTAGGTCAACAAAAAAAATTTTAGTTACTTTTTATTTAATAATTACAGTTAATATTAATAATAAATGAAAAAAATTATCGATTTTCGTTAAGAATCGAACTCGCATTCTTCACATTCACGCAAAAAATATCAAAATTCTTGCTTTTACCAATTGAGATACTGCCTGTTAGTTTCCATTTTCATTACAAACTGCCAAAACTCTATTTAAAGTATTAAAAAATCAATTAAATTTAATGAACGAATTAATGTTTGAAAAATTGTATGAACACCGAATGTCATCCACTACTACAAGTTAAATAAAATGTATTAGAACTTAGAGTTTATTATTGTATTAGAGTTTATGAATAAAAAGTATTCTTTAAAGCCTGAAATTTTGAACAAGATATACAAAGGGAAACTGTGAACTAATAGTAGGATTTGAAAAAGACGATAAAGATTTTTTTTTTATATTCAACGTCTATATAAATAGTATATAATTGATAAGCAAGCGTTAGATAGATTTATTAAGTAAAATTAAAACTAGAATGAAAAATTATAACACTTTTGGTTAAATAACTTTCTATATATTATTTATGCAATGGAGCTTAATAATAATGATGATAATGATTTAAATTTAGCATTTTAAAAATATTTCAAAAAATGATAATTTTTTTGTATTACTTTATATGGTAACTAGCCGCCTTTGGCGACCAGTCGGTTCGCCAGTATTAATGCCGACTAAAGGGTTAAATCAATTTTTTTTAATATTACCTGGTCTCATAATAAGTTTTTCAGCAAAATATTTTTAAGCTTCGAATTTCGATAATCATGCAATTCACTTATACTATTATGTAGGCCTTAAGCAGTCCTATCTTTGAAGTCCTCATCTCTCTCTGATTTTCTGTCAGTGCACGTAAAATTCACTTTTAAATTAAATTGAAAATGATGAAACTTCAATTAATATTTAGACCTCTTTACTCAATCCAAGCATGCTTTTAATAAAACTGAAAGCAAAGTAGTCGACATTGAAGTTTTATGTTCAATACAGAAATTGAAACATTATATATTTTTTAGAATTTATAAGATCTCAAGGAATTATTTAGCAAAAATTTCACTGGTTAATTGAAACCTTCAGTTTTTAATTTTATTTTCATATGTGTATAAATGCTCTGAATAGAAATATATTTTTAGGGTAATAAACATGCGTAAAAAAATCATGGTTTAAATTCCTTAGGACGTATAGATTCATATTTGTAAAATATTATTAATATTTCAACTCCTAAATAAATAAATAAACATTTCTATCTTCTTCAAATCTGGCTTATTTATTCAGTACTGAATATTGCAAGTTTAGAACAATCATCATTTTCATAATCTAGACCAATTATTCTAGAGTAACTCTGATTGGCTCCTTTGATATCTTGATAAAGTGATCTAAAATTGCCAGTTTTTATTGAATACTTATATTGAAATGTTCATAGATCAATCTGCTTTGATGATTGATTTAGTTCATTAGAGTACCACTTTTTTATTTTAAGGACTTACTGCGTCAAGAATATTTGGTTAAATATGACTCACAGAGCAGATGATGTATGTAAAAATTTAATTCATCAGCATTTTTCCCCCAAAATCTATAATTATATATTTCACTTGGACCAATTGCTAAGAGATTTATGTCTCTCACCAAAAAACTAAGAAATTAGATGTTGGGCTCCGATTACAGAAGATGTTTTGTAGATGTTAAGCCATATTTGCCTTAAATAAAACTGTTTAATTGGATTAGTAATATATGTATTATTAAATATCATAGAAAACGTTTTCATCCATTTATTTTCCAAAAATATTATGTTTCATATTTGTTTCATTTTATACAGACCCGTGCCGAAAATAACATTTTTATATGTTTAATTTGGAATGATAGTTGGTTTATTTTTTTCTCATGAGAGAACATGATTTTGTTTTGGTAGAAAGTCTTGATGTCTCCGAAATATGCGGGTAAAAATAGTTTTATATGCTTTTACAAATTTTGCATTTTTAATTATTACGTATGCTTGTTTGAAAGAAGATGCGTTTTCAAATAGCTGACCTGCTTTTATCAGTATAGCTTTAATATTATGTTTGCTTCGTTGAAAGGAGATTCGTTTTTATTTCGCATGATTCATTAAAATGCGGAGAAAAATTGCAATCACGAAGGATAATTCTTTGATTTGCAAAAAATATCTTCTTCGCATAAGTAAAAGTAACAATTAAAAACATGTCTTATTGTTTTAAAAATTAAAAAAAAATGCAAAAATATGTTACTACTACTGATTATCAATTGCTTTTTGTTTGTCGTTTCTTTGAAATGACATCATTTTCAAAGTTCGTGTAAGATTTCTTGCTTTTAAATAATTAATCTCCCTCCCAGAAGATTATCGTTTGGTACTTTTCTAAAAATTCTTTTTCAGTTTTAACCGTCGCACTTTTGTAATATATTTCTATTTATTTTAATTCTTTAATTAAATTAATAATTTGTTATTGCAAATGATCAATAAAAAGTTTCTCTTGCATTTATTGTTTTAAAATATCACATTTCTTATTTATTTCATTTGATATAATCACGTGATGAAAATTACATTTTTCTGTTTTATTTTTGGTAGTAATTAACTTTTTTTAATCAGAACTTCTGAAAATGTCATGGCAACATTTAGTAAAAGCTGATTTTTTTAGATCCTCGAGAAGATAACATTTTATTTTTATTTTATGCGAAATAAATTGTTGAAAAAATACGATTAAATTAAATGTTTAAAATTTCATTAAAAATAGAGTTTTAATTTTTATGTCAAAACATTAGTATCATTGAAAAGCTAATTTTTTGAGCTTTGTCTTGATGCAAAAATCAATTTTGTGCTGTAATATTTTCGGAAGCTATAGCGAACAAACGTCAAAATTTGGATTATTTTTTAATTAATTAAAATTTTAATTAAAAATTCAAAAAAGGGCTCCGAGGTTCACATTCTCGGCACCCAAGGTATACATATACCAAATTTGGTAGCTGTAGGTCGAACGGTCTGGCCTGTACATCGCCAACAGACACACACACACTGTGCTTTATTATAAGTAAAGATAAAGATAAAGTTCATGATTGAATTAAATGCCTTAGAAGAATAGTCGCTTAACTATAACCGAGATCACTAAGCTTGAGTATATTTATAAATACACAAAACAATATAGATGCACAATCCATTTTTCATAATTTTAAATTTCAACTTCAAATTAACCAAAATAAATTCGAACTATAATTGGGGTCCAGACGTTATCATGATAGCAAGGGGGACCAAACACAGGAATAGAAATATTTAGGAATGCAAATTAAATGCGTTAAAATTAATAAAGTTTCATTATATCATTAAATATTTTTGAAAGAACGCCATAGAAATGATATCAAGTGACTTTAAACACATATTCGAAAGTTTTTTTAACCAAATTTTTTTTCTTTAGAAACAGTATTTAAATAATTTTAAATGATATCTCAAAAGTCTCCTCCTTCCAGCTTTACTCTTGCCTATAATTTTAGAAGTAAGATTATTGTATTTCATACAATTTGGATATAGGTAAGTAAGTGAGAATTTAAAAAAAAAAAGATTCTGAAAAAAGATTTAATTCTTTAATCATTTGAGAAAATATCCAATATGATTGTACTTTGTATGCTTCCAGGAGACCATACTAAAAAGAATTTAGTTACTATTGAGAGAATTACGCTAAGGAGAATTTAGTTTCTGTTAGTTAAAAAGTGAAGTAAAATGATGTTAGTTTTCTCCCCTTATTTACTTCAAAATCACACAGTAAGTCAAAATGGCAAACCGAAAAGTTGCAGAGCGTAAATATTTCATAAGATGAATGCAAATTTTACTTATTTTGCTCCTAAAGAATAAATACTAATTCTATTTAAAATTCTAAAATATTCTGAATTTTCAAAAAAAAAAAGTTTAACCTTCCCCCAAAGGACGATGTATACATTAAATAAGTAGCAGATAAATATTCTAATAAATATTCTCACACGCACGCGCACAACTTCAGTTGTAATTAATTTCTAAAGTTTTGTTTTCATTTAGTACATAATCACTTCCTTCTAAAATATTCTCTTATTTCCTGATCACACTCCACTTTTTCTATTCAATAAACCCAATGAAGCTTTATAAAGATACTGCGCCATCAGCACAAGTGCCGAGTGAAGGAAGAGAGACTAATGATGTAAACAGATTCTTTCGGAATCCTGCGTTTCTCTTGTCAAGGTCAACACGTGTAAGAATTCCTGTCGGAAGTCTACACGAGTCAAATTCATGAGAATATCATGGTATATAAGACAAGTAAAAAATGATTACGTTCCTTTTTACGTCTTTTCACCTTGTGTGTTTATGTCCTCATTATTTGTAAATAATGCGTGCCTCTCAATATGGAATGAAACGAATTTAAATATTCATCTTCACTTCCTGATTTCGGACAGGACTCACTTCAGCTTCAATATATATATATATATATATATATATATATGTGTGTGTGTGTGTGTGTGTGTGTGTGTGTGTGTGTGTGTGTGTGTGTGTGTGTGTGTGTGTGTGTGAGTGAGAGAGAGAGAGAGAGAGAGAGAGAGAGTGTTGGTCTACTACTAAAACCAGAGCGTTAATGTGGGGGGAAAGTTTGGAGAGCTGGTTTGTGCTATATTTAGTTTAGTCTGAAGTTCATACCAAAATAGTTAACATTGAAAGAACAGAGTTTTAATCTGTCTATTCTGTGCCGTTACATCGATATAAAGTCGCTAGCCACTAGCCTATGCCCAAATTGTTTATCCTCCCCCCGTATTTTCCTTTCCAAAAAAAAAAAAAAAAAAAAAAACGAATGAAACATAAAGCGAAAATTTTGAGAATTTTTGAAACTTCAATTAAAAGGACATAAATTATTTTTCTGAGAAAAAAACAACTTTGGTTCAAAATTTTTCTGAAGATATTTTTATTTGGAGTATCAGAACTATTCAGAAAAATTAGAAAACATTGACTAAAAGAGAAGAGAGAAGGAAAGCCCGTCAGACTGTTTCTGAACTTCCCCAAATACATCGGTTATAAATAGGTTTATCAAGCTGCTCCTATGATGCTCTTCGTTGTCATGACTACGGCTGGATGGTAACCATGGCGACGCTGTCGTATGAGTCGCCTTTGAAATCCCGGGGACGATAGAGGAAAAAAAATAAAAATCGATATTCAGGTAGGGAGCACTATATGGTGAAAAGTGATGTCTGTGTGATTTATGGAGCTAAAAGTGACAGAAATTGGCATCACCTCGATACTTTCTGGCGACAAATTGGATGAATTCATTCTAGTCTGGAAAAATTTATTACCACTTCGAAACTGAAAAATAAATGCCAAAATGAAGCCCCAATTATGAGAATTAAAAATATTTTATTTTAAAATAATTATATAGCATGATTTAGAGAAATATATTAATTCAAATCGGCTTTCTTATTCATTTTGGTGTCGGAATATTTTAAAGTCATCATACCATAATCCGAAAATCCCATTTAATGTCGGACCCACTTGTAGGAATATTTTAGGAGACACTTGCCTTTGAATCATTTTAAATTATATATAGATTTTTCTTACATAACTTTTGTGTATACGTATCTATAGATTTAGAGTTTTTTCTTGAAATTTTGTTACATCTATCAGTTTATGTGTGAAAGTAGCAATTCCAAAACGCAGCTAATTAAATATATAACATTTTGTATGTCTTGCTTAATGCTTACAAATTTTCAACGTTATTGTCGAGTTGTTACTAAATATTAAATTAAACTGATTAGAAAAAGAAATTCTAAACTAGATTATCTTCATAATATGATGAATCTAGACACAAAACATAGCTAGTATTTTAGTGTACGAGAGAAATGGTGATAAATCCTACAGATTTTAGTAAAATGCTTTCGATATAACCGCTTTCTTTAACAGGCCGCTATCTTTCTTAAACAACTTTATATGATTCTTCAGCTTTGATTTAAGCGTAAATCTTTTTTTTTTAAATCGAGGGTTGATTTTCTTCTCATGTACGATCATTGTTCTCATGAAGTATTTATTTTAACTAGCCGGACCTCTTTGCTCACAGCGTTCTTTGTGATACCCCTCCTCCCTCCCACAAAACATTTGGACCTTGAAAAAGGGTGTTGGCGTTAAGAGTGCTCAAATTTCGATGTTTATTCGTTCCTTTCAAAATCCCACATATTTTGTGCTTCATAGAAAAAAGAATTTGTAATAGTTAATATAATTTGTAAGTCTAAGGGAAACATTAAACTTGATTGAACTAGTTTAGACGATTTCATAAAACCCTAACTTCATGAAATTTGGTATACTTATACATTTATAGGTTATGATCGGATAATTAATAAAGAGATAATATTTTAATTAATTATGGAGGAAAGAGAGCTTTATGGCTTAGGCTATATTTCTGAGCATGATAGTTACATATAATGTTCTGATATTGTAGAGCTACAATATCAATCTCTGCTAGAGCTTCTATACTTATTTAATTAACTGTTTTGGTTAATTACTTTGGAAAAAAATCCAGGAAAATTTCACTTCCAAGCTCATTATAGCTATTTAATGCCGGAAAAGGGAAAATAAAAAAAAAACTTTTATCCACCTATTAGCAACGAAGTTAGAAATTCAAGATATTTCTACAGTCGAATCATTTATATTAATGCTTTCAATTGTTAAGATCAAAATTTGATGCAGAACAAACCAAAAGACCTCGCCGTATCCTTTTTAATCCAATATCATACTTTCACCAACACCGATTCCCCCCGAGGGGGGGGCACCTCGAAATAAGGATGAGGTGCTTTCAACGTGTTGGTTGGATCTCGTCACTATGGAAGGTACGCAAATAGGTGCGAGTTTGGCTCTTCCCCATCGATGACAGAGCGTACTCTATGCGAGAAGGGTTGTACCGTGTCCGGTGAAGGTCCTCAGGACTCAACCAGTTCCCAACACTGTTGTTCTTGAAGATGTTCAGTCATTCCATTTTGTGATTTATTCCGCAAGCCTTTGGACAGTTCGAAGAGTCTGGCATGACTTATTATACGGACTTCACTTTAGATTGAATTTGCTGAAAAAATTTCATGTAAAATCCATCTTTATATTAGTTTTAAGTTATTCTCCGAAGTAATGCTTTTAAATACCTTAGTGCTATCATTTACTAAGCGAAGCCATTGAAATAGCTTTAACTCTATTCAGAAGCTCGGAGGTTAAGAACCTTGAGTTCAGAACTCCACTCAAATGGATAGAGAAATACAAATGCAATCACAAAATCAAATACCAAATTTCGTCCAAGTAAATCCTCGAGTTTTTTTAATTTTCACCTTCACGCTTATGAAAATGCAGGTACCGACAGACGGTCAATTCTTGACCATTTTCATTCAAAAATTGATAAAAATCTGTATTTTAATGTGTATTATTGTTTAATGCACTTTATTGTGTACCTAATTTCAGCAATCCAACTCTTTGCACTTTGTAGTGATCGTTTCCACTCGGCCAGTCAAACTGAACAAAACAAGTCAGAATATCGTTCCTTCGGAAAAGAACACAAATACATGAGGCGATTACTATGGACCTATGACACGCTCCATCCAGGGAAAAAAAAGCTGAATGACAGCGGGACAGCTGAACTTTTTATTAGGGGAAGCAATGCCGCAAAAAGAAAGACTGTCATGATTCACCACGGCTCGATTGGCAGAGCATTGGACTTCCAATGGTCCCTGGCTCGATTCCCGGCCATAGCATTTTATCCAAGGACTGAAATTTCAATTTAAAATTGCTCTTATTATTTCTCTAAAATCGAGAGGATTCTAGAACATTCTTTACCATTCGAGCGAGATGATTCTCGAAAGTTCTTCAGGTGTATAAAAGCCGAATTCTGCTCAGCTCTTCATTCTGTTCTTAAGCGAGTTGCTTGGTGCTCATAAACGCGACTGTTTCTAGCTATCCGTGTCTTTAATTCAGTCTTCGTGACAATATTATTTTTTATATTATACATTTTATTATTTAAATACTATTATACTTAATTATATTCTGTACGCTTTTATTAAACTGTGCAGTTTTTGCAATCTGGAAAAAATTTCAAAATAGCAGAAAAAAATGGAATTTGTAAAATCAATTTATTTTTCAAATCTAGATAATGTACGGTACATAAAAATTTTTAACGATACAATTCTTTCATTTTCGTAACAGTGGAATATACTTACAACAATTGCCATTTTGGAATTATTAAAAAAAAAAGATTTTACAAAGAAAAACTTTTGTGTAAAGAAAAAGTATCGCAAAATATTTTTTTTACACAGTAGTTTTGTTTTTCGATATCATGCAACAAATGAGCATTTTACAATAGACGAAAATAAATTACAAATAAAATTAATAGACGGGTTGTTACTGAATCGAATTTTCAATTT
>JAOUZG010016652.1:476062-497956 GCA_026289955.1 Argiope argentata | reverse complement strand
TATATAATATTTGCTTTGTGAATTTGTGACTACAGTTGTAGTTTTGTATCAAATTTGGTTTTCAGTGGATTGGAGGGTGGGGGACTCTTCTAAAACCCAAATTCGATTTTTGGTTTCTATTAACCCGCACGCTATGGAGAAATACTTTTTTTAAAATCTTCGAAAATTACTTGATAGAGTCAGTAAAAACACTACATTTAGGCCAAAGATTTATATTCCATAACCGTTGTTTGCGAAAGCTATACTAAAGATGCACGACTTTATCCAAAATGTGAAATTCTATTTGGAAATAGGGAAAAGAATAACACCCTAATTAAAACATAACGATGAAGTTTTGGGAAGACCATTCCAGCTAGCTTTTTTTTAAATTTAAAAATAAGATTAAATTTAAAAGAGTGTTTTTTTTACTTGACAGGTCCCAACCTATATAATTTACTAGTATTCTTAAGTCCAATACTCAGATTAGTTTGCAAACTTTCCGTACTTTCAACCTTTATTTTACCTGATCATTATTACCCGGTTTTATTAAGCCGATTATCCGCAATAAATTGTAACATTTCCTTAGTAAAAAAATATATATTGACCTTCTTGATCCTCAAAAAAGTTACAAATATAAACGGTCTATTTTCCGGGTAATTCCAAAATATATTTTGTATATTTCTGAAGGAAAAGTTTAGTTTTTAAAAGTCATAGGAAAACAGAATATCATGAAGTATTTATATATTTGGAGAGTTTTAAAATATGTGGTAGGATACACTTTTATATCTTTACCTTCATTTCCTACTCTATTTTAAACAAATATCGTACTTATTAAATAAAAAGTTTTGATGTTTCTTTCTAAAGAGTTAGTTACAAATCAAATATTGAAATTATACCTATAATTATTAGTATAATAAAAAATATTAGCTTATTATCATGGAAAGATATTACTCTAAATTAATAGAGTTTGCTGAAATTTTTAATTTTAAAAACTTTGTTTCTTGTCTATAAATAATTTAATAAATAAAGTTTTATCAAAGCAGATGTTAAAAATATTAGATATTTTTGATTAAAAATTGACATTCAATTATATCTTTTACAGTATATGTCCTTTTTTTGGTATGTTTTATTAATTATTTTTTAAAAGAAATTATAAAGTCTACCGAAGAAGGAATTTATTTTCATTAAATAGTTAAAGTTAATTGACTGCGAGTTATTTTAATGTTTGAATTAATCATTTGATTATAAATAAAATTAGAATAAACAGAGTATCAAAATTTCTATCTCGAATTATAGCATCAACATCTCCCCTGGGTGTAAAATTTCAATTTATTCTGATATTCCATTGTTTTTTAAAAGAAAAAAAGTTATAATTAAATTTATAACAATATCAATCAGCCATTTGATTCAACTAATGTTGTTTTCATCTAATTTATTCTTCAAAATAATTATCTTTTCTTCTTCTTCTTTTTATAAGTCTTGTCTACTTACGAAGTGACCTTTCTTTTACTTTTTATCACTGAATACACTAACCTTAAATCCAAACGCATGCGCTGAAAAGAGGTCAACTTCGCCACTTTTACGTATTATACGAACCCTCAAGCATAACCGCGCCTTCTCTAGGATGATTGACAAGCTACATTGTGTAATAGTTCTGGGAAGTTTTCCTACCGGGAGTCGAATTCCCGATGCTATAGCAGCTTCATTCAGTTCCCAGTCTTTGTTTAAATCTTTTCACATCTGGCAGAGTTTTTTTTTTACCAAAAGCTAAAACCTCATGAAATTAAAACAAATTTTTTCTAAAGAAAAAGGGTAAATAAATCTAATTTTTCATCCTTTTTGTTGAATAATAAATTGTTGAAGACGCTGCAGTAACGCCATCTACAATCAGTAGCATCTTATTCCGCAATTGATTTAGGCGGATATCATTATGAGTCTTCGCGTAACGCTAAAAGCTAGCACCATTGTTTCGTTTTGGTGAACGAGGAAGAAGCGTTGTTTACTGTTACATATCCATTGCTCTTTAAATTTGAGTTAAACAATTTCCATACTATTTTTTATCGACACTGATTATTATTTTTCTTATGATAAATATCTGTATAAATATTTATCATCACAATTCCATAAATTTTGTATCAAACGTCTTCCGTACTGGTGAGTGCTTTTCAAAGCAAATAATTTAAGGAATTTTAATAAAATCTGTTGAATAACTAAACAAGTTAGCGTTTGAAAAGAGCCTGTGATGATAAATTTGTATTGTAAATTGCATACTATGTAAAATAAATAAATAAAATGATCATTTCTTATTTAGTGTCTTTGCCCTGTCAGATTTTTTTCTTTTATGAAAATCTTATATTTTTATATAAAGTTTCAGATTAATAATTTCTACCTAGAACATTATGAAATAATAATAATTAATATACATCACATTCAACAAGTGTAAATCATTCTAAGAACTGCAAAGTTAGTTTAATGTTGAAAATTATATATATATATAATCATTAATGTGCTTTTGATTTCATATTTTTCTCAAGACCGATTTTATATTCAGTTTCCATTTTGCTGATTATAAGTTAATTATATCATAAGAAATATGTTTAATTACTCTGAATGAATAACAAAAATTTACTGATTTTCCTTTCTTTTTTTTTACTGTTTGAAACAAAATAAAAAGGCTTGAGAATAATTTAAATTTTATATCTGTTTAAAAGTAATTTCGGGCAATTTTTCTAATATGCATGAATTGAAGAATCTAAAATGGGTATATAAAGAAATGACAAAATGATTTACAAATATTTCAAAGGTTATAGCTATTTCAAAAAGGTTCAGAAGTTTATAGCTGCTTCTTTAGTTAATATTACTTATCATTTTTCTGATTTTTGTCATTCCTTCTTTTTGTTTCTATGTTTTACATTTAGCAAGTTTTCTTTTTTAACGTTTAAGGCTCATTCATTGAATGCAGAGTTGAAAGTAATGATTTTTTTTCAACAGTTCCAGATCTAGGAAAGAAGAGCAACTTTTTCTTGTGAACAGGTAATTATATTTCTTTAAATTATATTTATAAATATTAATTTCTGACATAAATTTAAAAATACTGAATTTTAGGATTATTTATATGCAAAGAAATTTGATTAAAGTATTATAAAGGAAGTAACATTTATAAAGCATAATAAAGGTGCAATTATGTATGTATATTTTGCACGCAGTGTAGGATTTTCAACAGCAGCTACCCCTATTAGGCAAAACTCTTTCTGTCTAATTTTTTTTTCATTTTTTATTGTATGCAATTCTACTACTATATTTAGTATAAAAATTAGGTGTAATTAAATTGTTAATATATGCGGTTTTTGTTACTTAATGCATTTTGTGATTAAAAAACTACATAGAATCTGCCAATCATTTCTTAATCTTCATTCCTGGTTGCATTTTTTCATAGTGTTCATTATGACGTAAGTTGTAGAAGAATAGTTTCTGATAATATTTAAATTTTGTAGTTTTTCTGTAATAAAAAATATACCAAAATCGGTACTTTTCCGTTAGCCGTGCGCAAATGTCATCAATTGTGAACCAAAAGAGAGCTAAATTAATGAAGGACAGAACAGTCTAATGAATTCTAAATTATATAACAGTGTTTTGCTTTCGGCCAGCCAATATAAAAGTGCCCCAGAATCATATATTTTATTTAAAATATAAATGTAATGATGACTGAGAATTCTAAATAAATATTTACATTAAAATGTTGGGGCCTTTTTTCTGAAAGTATGAAATTTTTATATTTAAAGCATTATTTCACAAAAACATCTGCTTATACCTATTATTATGTAACACCTATTACTTATTTTATATATTATTTTCCCTTATTGAATACCGTACGATTTTTTTCTAAAACAAAATGAAAAGATATAAAAAATCAATTTATCACTATTAATATGAAAGGTAATAGTTGAAGGTGCAAATAATATCTTAGTTGCATTTTAAATTATTCCAATTATGTACAATATGAGCTTTGTTTTATCAGAATGGACACTAACGGTAAAATGCATTCTCTCTCTCTCTCTCTCTCTCTCTCTCTTTGGAAACATAGATTTAAAAAATTGAAAATTAATTATTTAATGAATTCTCATGGAACATTCTCAAAAATTTTATTTATATATTTTAAAATTCTTGTGAATGAAATTAAAAGAAAATTTGTTGAATTAAATTGCTATGGTATTAAAAATTCTTTAAAATTTTTTGCCTTTATTTAAGAAGAAATATGCTTTAATAGAATATATTGTTGCTATAATTTATAAATAATAAATGTGTTGACTAACTTTTAATAAAAGAAAACGAAGGCGAAAATTTACAAATAGACTTTCTAACAGCAACAATGACTAATAACAAATTTATTAATGTAATGAGAACATGGTCTTGTTGAGTTTTGTTTTTGCAGGCTTTGTTATTGAATAAAAAGTAGATTTTTACTCATCATCAAATTATAATTAATTAGGATTCAAAAATATGTAATTAATTTTACAAAAGCTTACAGAATTAAAGAAAAGTTATTTAAATTTTGCTTATAACTTTAAAAGAAGTATAAGTAATCCAAAGAATTTTAAAAATTACATTTAATAAAAGAATTTATCTACTCTGCCTGAGCTGATAAAATCAACATTTCTATAGATTAAAATATTTTCTTGACATTTATTGATTTAAAAAAAATGAGTAAACTTTTCAGTGAATAGTTTTAGATCCTTAATTAAAACCATTATAATGTTTTAGTATTGTGCCAAACTTAACTATGTTTCAGGAAAGCAACAAAAATTATAAATTTCATATATACAATATACTTTTGATAACCAATAAATGAGAAAACAATATATTGCAGAAATAAAAAGATTAATATTTAAAATTGTATTCAAAGGAATAAATAGATGCATTGTTTGAAAACTAATACATTTTGTTGTAGAAATTTTTATGAAGTATTTTCATTAATTAAACATCTTATCATGTGCAATTTTATCTCTAATTAAATTTAAAATATATTTTACTATAAAATTTTATACATTTTGGAAAAATTACAGAAATTTTAAAAATTATTTAAAGATAATTTATTTTGTAACTTGTCGAGAATGGAAACTATTACAACATAATCTTCACTAATTTTTTATTTAATATTTTCTATAGTTTACTAGAACATAATTCTTCATGAAATTGTAAAAACTGTTTCAAAGTCATTACTTGTTTTCATTTTAATATTTAAATCCTGTTAGGTTTTTCAACCATCTTGATTATATTAATGTTAATTTGCTGTGTGCTTTTCTTCTTCTAAACCTATTTTCAAGTACTGTTTCAAACTTTTATTATGAACAGGATAATTAAATTTTTCCTAAAATATTATTAAATGCTTTTATTTTTTGTAATCCATTTGGTATTTTTTTAGAAGCTAAAAATAAATCTGATTGATAAAAATAATAATCTCTTGAAAACCAATTGTGTCTTTATTGTTTAGTGTGTTTACATTTATGAAAATTTGAATCTCATTATTCTATAAAAACGTAGAATTTTAGACCTTTCCCTCCACCATTTAAGAAAAATATCAATTCCGGGACAAACATTGCTCCAAAAAAGAGAAAGAGAAAGATGAGTAGTACAATGAACATAACACCTGAAGAAAATAATACTAAATATTACTATAAATGAATTACATGATTATCAAACTTTGTTTAGTTTAAAAATATTTTGGTGAAAAACCTGTTATGAGACACAGCTACATAAAATATTATATGAAAATTTTAGTGAATGCTAATAATACTGGCGAACTGACTGGTTGCCAAAGGCGGCTAGTGAATAATAATTGTAAATCAATATCTTATATAAGACCAACTTCTGAATATTAATAGTTTTTTTTAAATATCCAAACTAATTCAATCTTTGATTGAATTTGATTACTTAAATATAAATTATTAACTAGGTAAATATTGATTCATTGTCTAGCCATAAAAATTATTGGTATCAAAATACATTACATTGGATAGTTTGATTCTTAATTTTTATCAGTATTTTCCATGTATTTATTATAAGCACTTCCCTATTTATAATAGCATTAAGAAATGTAGCATATGACTTTTTTGCTATTAAAATCCTACTATACAAAACCCTGTAATTGTACAATAATGAAGAGGTTTTAAATTATAGGTTTATAAAAATGTCTTAAAATATCAATGTAATAAAAAGTATATTAATCTGATTTAACAAAATTTTTTGAATACACTAATTTTTTTAAATTAAAAGCTTTCCATATATTTTATGCACAGTTATAATTTTCCCGGTTTGTAGGGAACTGCAGGCAAAATAAATGAACTGAAAAGAACCAAATTTCATACATAGACTGTTAACAAACAGAAATAAATTTCCTAAAATAGGAATTAATGAATTCTGGGGCTACTTGAATAAAAACCGATTTCAGTGGAAGCACTGTAAATACATTATGTTAAGTTTCATGACACATATGGATGACTATATGTATATATACTTAAGATGTTTAGCTGTATAATAAAGAAGATTTCAAATTTTACTTTTCTTATATCTGACAAATATTAGTGTATTTCATGTTGATTTTTATGTATCTCTGTAATTTTATGCTGTTTGAATTAATAAATGTATAACCCAAAAAATTGCAAAATATAATTTTTTAAATACAATTCCTTAGTCTTATCAAACATAATTGGTAAAATTTTCAGGATACTGCAGAACTTATTTTAAGTCTGTGACTAAAATTGGTTGAATTGGGAACATTGAAAATCTTGATTTTAGATAAATTGTTGCCGAATTATTGTATAAATAGTCTTAAGGTGGCATTTGGGAATTGAAATTATGCATTGCTGTATAGTTAAATGTAGAATTATTATTTTTTTGTTTTAATATTATACATTAACAAGTATTATAATCGTATGAAAAATTTTTTAGTCGAGAATTATTTTTTGATCAATCTTCTCTTTACTTTTATCTTCTTATTCTTGTTTTTAATCACTGTTCTAGTTAAAGAACTAGTTCTAATTTGCAGAATTAGAATTTCACAGGACTATGAATGCTTTTTGTACTAAATTGAGCAAACAATTTACACTTAGTATTTGAAATATTTTCAATCAGAAAATTAGGAAAATAAAGGGGAAGAAATAGAAATGAATGGAAGTATTTGTTTCTAAATGATATCCATAATTATGTGTAATAGATTGAAAATCAGTTGCATATAGGCAAATGGAAAAATCTTTCTTCAATAAGAGGCATAATTTCAACTGATTTACCATTATGTCATTTTTCTTATATAGTAAATTAATTTTTGTCTGAATATTTCCTTTCAAATTAAAAAGGCATCTATGAATTAACATGTTGTACTGTCCTAAATTGAGATAGATGGCGCTGTCCGCGCTCGGCGAAAGAGACGTTGCCATATTGAGTTGGAGGGGAAAAAGATTGGTTTTAGCATGTCTTGACGCGTAACAGAGCTGACTTCTAAATTGTCTAATATTTCTTAACTTCTAAATGTTCTCTTTTCTGATATTTGTTAATGGTCTAAATCTTGTTTCTTAATTCATTTTAAATGTTTTGTTTTGTGTGTGAATAAATGTTCTTAGTGTTAAAGAGTTTCGTTACTTTAAGCTAAGACATTACAATGTTTGTTACTGTTATTTAAATTTGTCTATATGGCTGTATACCTGGGCCAAAATTAGAGAAATTAAATAGTCTTTAATGTAATACTTTTATTGTACATCTTTAGAATCATTGATTATAACTGCATTTTAAATATTATTTTATTTGTAATAAAAAATTTCCAGATTTTTCTCACCATTTTTTGTCATGATGTATTAATTTTATAGTTTTACTTTTGTACAATTTAAAGATAAAAGAACAAGATCCTCATTTCAGATGTATTTTATTGAATTATTTCCCAAAATGCAAGAACTTATTGGAAGCTCACAAGAAGTTATGTTCTGTATATGAGAATGAAGACTTGAAAGAATAGACATCAAAATTGTTCTTCAAATTTTGTTGTGAAGCCTTTTCATTGAAAAATGAGCAATGATCTGGCTGCCCAGCTGAAGTTGAGGAAACCCATATCAAGCCTAATATTAATTCTTATCATCAAAGCACAGCACGTAAGATTTTAGAAAAACTTAATGCAGTGCATACATACATTTAAAAAATGTTAAGACAGCTTCACAGCATCAAGAAACTTGATTTATGAATCGCTCATAAGCTTAAGAAAATTCATTTAATGCAAATGCAATATCATCTGCTATTTGCTTCTGAAACACAATGAATTTTATCTATTTCTGAAACAACTAATTACTTTTTAGATTATGGAATTAGTTTTATGAAACAACTAATTAGTTTTACGATTATGGAATTAGAAACTTGTCTGAAAGGTGGCGAAAGGTCATTGATAAAGGCAGACATTGCCTAAATAAATATAATATTTTTAAGCAAAAATTTTGAATTGTCCTTCTTATTTAAGATTCACAATCATTTAGTTGCCAATCCAATATTATATTTCGATTATTAAAAGTGTAAATATGTAGAATATGTAGAATAGTTATTTTATATCCATCTAGTAAATACATGTAAAACATGTATAACATGTAAAAAATAACAACGAACAAAAGTTTTATTTTTTCAAAAAATTTCTTAAATCAAGTTTCTAAACGACTCTTATTTAGTTTAGAGAAATATAACTCAATCAGTTTCAGAAATAAAATGCTGAGAGTATTTTTTTTTCATTTTTAGATTATTAACATTTTTTTTTATTAAACATTACTCATTGGAAGTTGATATTTAAGTTAGAATTTGTAACTTTTTCAGAAATACATTTATTGACACAAACTGTCCAAAGTGTAATTTTTCCCATCATTTAAAGCATTTTTCCAACTGCAACATATATCTATCTTTAACATTTTGGAATTTGCTATTGAGGTATGATCATAATATATCTATCCTATATATCTTTTGTGTATATGTTTATGTGTTGACATTGTACCGACTAAAACATTTGATCTAGAACTATAAAATTTGACACACTTATACTGTGGAAGTTGGAAATGAGTCTTTGAAGTGAATTATAAAAAAATAATTATCAATTTAAATGGAAGAGGAATTTTGCTGTTTTTCCTTGATGGCTTCTGAAAGTATTACACTATAAAAAATTATTTTTAAATAAAAATATATATGTCTTTAATTATATTTTCTCTATATTTAATTAATTTTTAACAAATATTGTATTCATATTTTCCAGCAAAAATGCAAAGGTTCTTAAGAATTCTTATTAAATGCCAATCATGTTCTGAGTAATAATGCAGAAACATCAGAATTCTAAAAAAATACCAAATTGTTAAAGTTGCTGTTTTTTTTTTTGTTTTTTTTTTTTCATTTTCTGTACAGTTGTTATTAAAGTAATTAATATGCAAAATAAGGAAATGCACAAAATAGTATTAAATATCTTCCCTTTACACAAATCAATTTTAGCAAAAGCAAATTACAATAAAGGAAGAAATATGGTTACTTAATTTGGGTTCTTACCAATTCTTATAAGTATAGAATTGAAATTAATATTTTAAGTACTGTTCATATGAAAAAAATATATATACTGACTTTTATATTTTTTATGTTAGAAATTATATAACATTTTTAAAAACTAAGATATAGCAGAATGTACTGATTTTTTTTTCAAATAAATTTTAAGGAAACTGCCTGAAAATAAAAGAAATACTTAGTAAAATGGACAGAAAAGCATAAAGTCTCTTAATTAGTATTAATCCATCACAGTTTGATACTTTAAAAAATATTTTGCTTATAAAGTTATTTAGATGAAGTTAATAAAACATTAAATTGTAAATTTGAATGACCATTAATTCAAGTGATTCAACTGGTCACCAAATATGACTGGTATGTAATGTGTAGTTTCTTGAATAAGTCTCTCTCTTTTTTTTTTCAATCATAAGTTTAAAAAAAGTTTAACTGAATCTTTTCCTGTGCAATAAATTGATTCTTTAAAATGACCATGATTTATATATTTCATATTTTAATGTTATAAAATTCACTTTCATTTTATCATTTTGTATTTTAGTTTATTTGATGAACTAAAATGCAAAACATTTCAAGTTTTCAAACTAACAAGTAAGGATTTTTGTCCGTTAATTTTTGAAATGTCCATCAATAACAAATAGTGTTCTAATGAATAAATCATAGTTCTGGAATAATATTCTTGCATCTTTTTATCTTTTTGCATTTAAATTTTTGTAGCATCAGGATTTTTTTAAAAATAATGTTAAAGGGTTCTTATAAAAAAAACTTCAGATAAAAAAATCTGATTTAGACATCTGTTTTATATTTCGGTTATGATTTCTTAGAAGCTTGGACATGTTTTTAATTTAACAGTTTAATAATAAAATATACACTGAAGTGACAAAAGTCATGGGATAGCAATATGCAAATATACAAATGGCAGTAGTATCGCAGCGAAAAAGTATAAATGCGCAGTTCGTTTTCCAGAACTTTCATTTGTGTTCAAGTTATTCATGTGAACAGGTTTTTCGTAATTTATGGCGGCACGACGAGAATTAACAGACTTTGAACGTGGAATGTTAGTTGGAGCTAGACGCATGGGTCATTCCATTGCGGATATCGTTAGTGAATTCAACATTTCGAGATCCACAGTATCAAGAGTGTGCCGAGAATATGAAATTTCAGGCATCCCATCCCATCATGGACAGCGCAGTGGGCGACCACCTGCACTTAACGACCGAGACCGCCGACGTCTGTGTAGAATGGTCAATGTTAATAGACACGCAACACTTCGTCAAATAACTGCAGGAATCAATGTGGGACGTGTCCGATAGGACTGTGCGGCGAAATTTGTCTTCCTTGGGCTATGACAGCAGAAGACCGACTCGAGTGCCTTTACTGACAGCACGACATCGCCTGCAGCGTCTCTCCTGGGCTCGTGAGCAAATCGACTGGTCCCTAGAATAGTGGAAAACCGTGGCGTGGTCAGATGAGTCACGATTTCAGTTGTTACGAGCTGATGGTAGAGTTCGAGTGTGGCGCACACCCCACGAAGCCATGGACCCAAACTGTCAGCAAGGCACTGTTCAAGCTGGTGGTGGCTGCATAATGCTGTGGGCTGTTTTTACATGTCATGGACTCCGTCCTCTGGTGCAACTGAACCGATCATTGAATGGAAATGGTTATGTTCAGCTGCTTGCAGATCACTTGCAGCCATTCATGGACTTCACGTACCCACACAACGATAGGATTTTTATGGATGACAATGCGCCATGTCACCGGGCCAGAACTGTTCGCGATTGGTTTGAAGAACATTCCGGACAATTCCAGTGCATGATCTGGCCACCTAGATCGCCCGATATGAATCCCATCGAGCATTTATCGGACATCATCGAAAGGTCCGTTCGTGCCCAAACTCCTGCACCATCCACACTTTCACAATTATGGACGTCTATACAGATAACATGGCTCAATATTCCTGCAGTGGACTTCCAACGACTTGTGGACTCCATGACACGTCGAGTTGTTGCACTTCGCCGGGCAAAAGGAGGACCGACACGACATTAACAGTCATCCCATGACTTTTGTCACTTCATTGTATATTAATACAAAGTATGATAATATTTATTTTTGTATTTCTAATTTATTTTTTATTTAAGCTAAAAATAATTTTAATTATTTTCAAAGCCATATTTATTTATGATTATTCATTTTCAATATTTTAATGCCATCTAAATAAATAGAAATATTGATTCCTTTGAATTTAAATTGATATATTGTTTTTTATGATTTTATATTTCTGATTAAACAGATTATATATATATTGGAGGTTTCATTTTATTCTTTGTGTTGGATCAAATTGGACTTTTTAAATTATTGCAGTTACTGATTAATGATTCTAAATATTCTTTCAAAGCATTGAAACGTTTTTAATTTCCCTTTAAATTGTCATTTAATTCATAATTATTCTTCCATTTTATCAGCATTTTATTTGTAATTTTAATTTAATATGTTTTTCTCAACGTTAAGATTGATTGCATTTCAAGATTTCAAATATTGTAAATATTACGTTTTTGAAATTTTTCCTTTTATCTGAGATTTTCTATTTATATGTAATTTTCAAAAATAAATATATTTTTATAGTGCTTTCTTTGAAGGTATTTACTGAATAGAAATCGAGAATTTTTTTTAATTTTATTTATTCTTATACAGTGACACCATCTTGATATAAAATACATCTTATTGTTCTATTAAAGTTTCAATCTCAAAAAATAGATATGTGTATTCTGTCTTTTCTGAATAATAGAACTCCCATATCTGTTTCAGAAAACGGTGAAATAACTGTTGATAAATAAATGTTAATTCCGAAAATTTTATTCACTTGTTACTTATTCAGAATTTATGATGGATTTTTCCGAGTTTAAATAACTGCCATATCGTTCCATTGTGTTTTCTTTTAAATACTTAAAAAAAAATCATTTTTTTTCTTTACAGGTGGCAATTCAACAGAAATAAAAACAGAAGAATTAGGAGAATCCCCTTTTTCTAATAGAGTGGCAGAAATGATTGAAACAATATATTCTATTCTACCATTCTATTGTGAATGAAATCTATTCTATTCTGCCATTATATTGTGAATGAAAAGGAAATAACAATATAATTAAAGATTTGTGTGATCATATATACAAATTCGATTTAAAAAACCGCAACTTTGAAATAGCACAGCAACTACTTCAGATCACTCTCATTTAGGAAAAACTTGCATTTGCTGATTTTTCGACAGAATGGAGGATATGAAAATGGATTGGACTGTAACAGAAAAGCAGTTGATGTTAGGGCCCAAGTTGCCACTCTGTGAAATGGCCTTAAGGACGGTGGTGAGTAACTCGTGGCGTGATTATGATATTTTGGCTTCGATTCGGACCGTTCGATTCCGGTCCATTTATGATGGGAAATTCGAAGACGTATGCCAGCCATATGTTGACCAGGTCAAGAAGAAAGTGGCCGGACTACCATTACCTGCATTGATTAAGCAGAAAACGAAGGACCTGTTTAAACCTCTTCTTTTAGACATATTAGAATGGAAAGTATTCCACGAAAAAATTTTCTTCAATTCGGATGCTCACTTCGATGTGAGTGTTTTGGAACAAGTGTGTTGGACATCGTTAGGTTCGATTGATTATCAAAAAACGGCGGAAAGGCTCGTGCGTGCTGAAACGTTAGACGTTGCGAAACGGTACAAATTGGCCTGTTTGTACTGTTTACTGGATTACATTCCTGTTCTCTGGGAGGAACTCCCTGACGATGTGAAGCAAGCGGAGATTGCGAGATTTCCTACACTAGGGGCAGATACTTCTCTGGAGTACTACTGGGCTCTGTGTGTGAAGGGAGAAGATGCTGAGATCAGTCCCAAGTATTTAAAGGAGATCTCCTTTTTGAAGAATGCCTTTGAATTTGCAGCGTGCACAGGCAATGTGGCTGCAACTACGTATTTTTTTCACAAGTTGCCCGTTGAAAAACGGGACCCGTTCCTCTACAGAACAGTCCATTTCGTCATAGCAGAGCGGGACGGAAATCCGTTTAGTAAGCGATTCCATTTCCCAAAGAAAAAATGTTCCGAAGTCTTGCGGTATTTGCTGTTCCTGATGAGACTCGATCACCGGAATCAAGTTTTGAGGGAGCGCCCCGCCGCAGTTCTGACATGCTTTCTGGACTGGCCGCTTCAGGATTATTTCTTGGATGTCGCCGATTTCATATTCGAATTTATCCCTCCGACCCTGTATTCGGATGTGGAATCGTGCATCTCAAAGCGAATCAATGCCACTGGCTACTATTGCCCGGACTTGATCCAAAGCTTCTTCCTCCGCTGTCCCGCGCGCTTCAGAGAAGAGATAGTCAACGACTACGATTTCTTTCGTTTCATAATCATCAACGACGACGCAGAAACTCTCCAACTCATCCTGCAGAACACCGATCTGGGAGGGAGATCCCTCAACTCCTCTCACTGGTTCGTGGACCTTCTGAGGAGACTGGCGGAGATGGAGAAGTTGGATTTGGCCGAATTGTGCATCCGCGAGAAGGCGCTGACCAAAAGACGCCTGAAGGAGGTGAGGGAGGCCCTGAAGAAATACCATCCAGATCTCACCTCAAAGGAAGACGCGCTCTTCTTCACCGCCGTGCAATTGCGGAAGATGGAAATGCAGTGGAAACAATTCTTTGTGCTTCTCGAAAGACTCGAAGCAAGTGTACCTCCTCGGAAATGAATCGCTGACCCAAACTACTGGCATTCTCAGCAGTTTATCAGATTTGTGGAAATCTCAAGGATAGTTTATCCAAGAAATTTTATTTTTTAAAAGAAATTGTATGGAAGTGGAGGGGGTTCCAAGATTTGAATTTTCCTCCATTCGTGCAGTAAAGTGTTGAAGCCCCATTAAAAAAAATCTTATGGTTTACTGTTAGTAAAAATGAAGCGTTACACGATGAAACCACATGTCAATGCAAGATTTGGATTATATAAAAGAAAAATCCCCTTTCATACATATATATATATATATATATATATATATATATATATATATATATATAATATTTTTAAACTCTTAATTTTAATCCTAATTTATTTCCAAAGCCTTATCTTAATTAAACCCGTAGTAATGTCATTCTAAAATATTCTCTTATTTCCTGATCCATTTCACTCGCTCTAATTAATTAATCCAATAGAAGCTGTGTAAAATTGCTGAAACAGCTAAACGCCTGTTACTTTCTCACACTCCGTGGGAGAGATGAAAATTGCTGACCTAAGCAAAATACCTTTAAAAAGATCCCTGTGAATATAAAGAATATTATATAATAATACCAAAAATACAATATTTAATCTTTTTTATATTTCTGATATAAAATGAATGGGATTTCTGTATTAATGTTGGTATAATGTGAAGGTAAGGGAAACACAGGGATCTTTTTAAAGGTATTTTGCTTAGGTCAGCAATTTTCATCTCTCCCACGGAGCGTGAGAAAGTAACAGGCATTTAGCTGTTTCAGCAATTTTACACAGCTTCTCTTGAATTAATGAACTAGAGCGAGTGGAATGGATCAGGAAATAAGAGAATATTTTAGAATGACATTAAATACGGGTTTAATTAAGATAGGGCGTTGGAAATAAATTAGGATTAAAATTAAGAGTTTAAAATATCGTTATATATGTTTGTGTGTGTGTGTAAGAGAGAGAGAGAGAGAGAGAGAGCTTGTTGGCATAGACCTTTTACATCAAATAACCCCATAAAAGAAAATCCAATGGTGTTAAAACACACGATGTAGGAGGCCAGTTCTCAAATTTTCGAACTGTGGCCACAGACTTTCATTATTTTTAAAATATCGTCCAACAATGAAAACACGACGTTCTATCGTATGTAACGCTTCATTTTTACTAACCCTAAATTATCAGTCGTCAAATTTGTTTGTTTTTTTTAAATAAAATTACAAACACTTTAGTGAACGAATGTTTGCAAATTCAAGTCTTGCATCAAATTTTGGGACACCCATTATAAATAATCGATCTTCGAAATGAGAAACGAAATAATAGTAATAATAATCGAAAATGTTTTTTACATTCTTTGGCGAACTAAAAATAATAATAATAATTTACCAAGAATGTAAATCTTGAAAAATTCGCAATGTTTCAAACATTATAAAAAATTATGACAAATCCATTTACGTTTTTCTAAACATAATGGGGAAAAAAAATCTGAAATACTATTTTAAATTTGAATGATCCAATTAACATTTCTTTATCATGGAATTTTTACAGTTTAAGAGCTAAGACTTATGTCTCGTTTATTTATTTATTTAACACATTACCCACAATAATATTTTTAAAAATAAATTGAAATTGCTTCACACTTTTGTGTATCGTTGCATGAGAAAATATCGTTGGGATTATCAGAGAATCCTTTATTGTTATTAAAATCTCAATATCTTTAAAGAAAATATATATGCAATCATCGCCTTTCTAGTATTTGTGCGTGTGAAATAACAAAAGAAAATGAAGAAAATCACATGAACTTTTTTTATTATGCATAAGAAAGCTGGTAAAATAAAATAACGATTTGAATAGCTTGTGTAAAAACAGAGGAGAAACAATAAAAAAATTGAAATCTGCTATTCATATTTCAATGTATCATGCCAGAACATAATTTCTTGAACGACCAATCATTGAAAAGGTTTTATTTAAACAATCTAATCTACTTTTAAAAAGATTTTTATTAATGTTTGACGA
This sequence comes from Argiope argentata, assembly GCA_026289955.1. Taxonomy (NCBI): domain Eukaryota; kingdom Metazoa; phylum Arthropoda; class Arachnida; order Araneae; family Araneidae; genus Argiope; species Argiope argentata. The sequence goes on along the minus strand of JAOUZG010016652.1, from coordinate 481,662 downwards.
AAACATCTCAAGAAAAAAGTGGCCTTTTTTGCTAACGTATGGATTAATCAAATAATTTAAACTATTTTTTAAAAAGATTTTTATTCAAGTTTGAAGAAGCTTTCTTAAAGTTTTAAAAAGCTGAAAAAATCATGTCGACAAGAAGGGGCAAATTAGAGATTTTTTTTACTTTAATTGTTTCATTGAACAAGTGGTTTTAGTATTGCAAACGATTTTTAAAAAAACAATTTCGTCTGGCATTTATTGTTTTAAAAAATATCACATTTCCTATTTATTTCATTTCATATAATCACATGCTCAAAATGAGATTTTTCTACGTTTTATTTGCTGTAGTCATTACCTTATTTTTTGAAAAAATTGGAGCACTTGTAAATGCTATGGCAACACGTTATTAAAAGCTGACTTTCTTTTTGAGATGCTCACGCAGGTAATAAAATTTCAATTCATTGCCCACGCATTTTTGTTGACACCAAAAACAACATGTTCTGACAAAATACGAAGCTGTTCCTTATTTTTTTTTCGTAATGCATTGAAAACTATTACATTTTTATTAAAAATATATTGTAGGAGAAAGTATCAAGATAAGGAATATTTTCAATGAAAGATGTACAAAAGAATAGAATTTAATTGCAGCCACAAGTTAGCACGTGACAAAGTAAAAAAGAAAAAATTCATTGCAAAAATTTGAAGTCAACACTTAATGAAGTGATACGGAAAGCTACATATTCATCAACGATTTATTATGTATTCGTTGTGTACCCTAAATATTTTGTCCGTGGATAATATTTTATTATAATATTTCCTATTGTTGATAAGCTTCACTGATAATACGTGTAAAGTTTAGCTTTGTTGATTCAGAGGACCAGTGCTTAAATTGCTAGCAATAATAATGATTATTTTTCACATTCTTTTTATATAAAACGATGTTATGCAAGGAAACGCCGCATATTATTGCTATTTTAAAAATATTTGTAGAATCTCCAAGATACTAAGCTGTAACTACATTCCTGAAAATTCGAAAGTATTGTGGCCCAACATGTTAAAAAGTAAGCAGCATTATTACGGATTTCTCAACAATTGACCCTTGAATATACTGTAAACTTCGTTTTTTTTTTTTGCTATTAATAAAAATTATTATTATTTCTTGATCTGTTTGATGTCATATTTAAGATTTTATTTTTTACTATTGGAACTAGAATTGTGTGAAACTAACAATTTAAGTAATATGTTCAATAACAAGTATTATAAAAAATAATTTTTTTAAATCAATTCCTACTTAGGTTAACAATTTTTTTTTAACTTTAGTTACTCTTTATTAAATTATTCATTTAATATAAATATGTATAGAAATAGGATGGAGTCACAATATTAAGCGGCAAAATAGAAGGCGAATTTTCTGGCAATTTTCCATTCCATACATGGTGTTCGAACTCGCAGTCCAAAGGATAGGAATCCAACACCATACCAAACAGACTATCCCGACCTAACGATTACAGTTACTATAAATAATTGATCAAAAAATTATACTAGCTTTGCATTTTCGAAGGTAGTCAATTGTTTAAAGATTGAAAGTCAATTGTATCAAAGCAAAATGCGCGTTTTTTTTTTTTTTCACATAAGTTGAGGTTCTTAATACAGATTAGAAATTTCTAATTTTCTTTATTCTGTAATATTTTAATTCATCATTGACCGTAGTGCGCTTCAACATCTCAAAAATTGACTAAATGCCGGAGATCGTACAAGAATTTCGATCCACAATAAGCTCAAGACCATCCCGCAACATCACCAATTACATCTGCACTTGGTGCCATCATATGCAGACATTCACGGCGAAATGGCAGACAAGCTGGCCATGGAGGGTTGCTTTCGAAATGCCCCCACTTCTACCAAACTGACTTATCTGGAGCTTTTCTCCTTCAAAAAATCTTCCATCAGAGAAGACTGACTAGTTCCTCCATCAAACAACTGGTACAAGGGGCCTAACCCAGGTTTCTTTCTTTCTATCTAGGTCATCTTATCATTCCAGCTAGGTCATCCCATACTTGCATTTCGCGACTTGCCAGCGGATACTTAAAATGTCTTGAATTCTCTGGGCGAAAGAAATCCTTTGCCCTAAATGCCAACTTCTCCAAGCCACTCCCTCTCACATTATTGACTGCCTTGATTATTGATTGATTCTCAGATTTAGCTTCCGGATATCACATAATAATCAGTTTAACTATTTCCAAGTAATTAGCTTATATGATTAATAAAAACTAATTGTAATAATTATAATGACTAGTGTTTTATTACATATAATTTCCTTCTGTAAATTTCTTTAATTTTTTTAGTGCAAATTCAACTGAAAATCCCCCTCCCCCAAATATTTGATGTTTTCTGACCAAAATAGCCTGAGAGCTCAGACGTTCTTGATTTCTTGATGCAAAGTTCTACTCTTATCAATTCAGAAAAGATTAAAAATAAAGATCTGCTATGCATATTTTAGTGTATCATGTCAGAACATCATTTCTTGAACGGCTAAGCTCTACGTGCTCGTGCAAGTTAAATTATATTTTTATTCATTTCAATGGTTTCATTCAACGAGTCACTTTGGTATTGCAAACGATCCAAAAATGTCTCGCATTGGTTTTAAAAAATATCACATTTCCTATTAATTTCATTTCATATAATCACGTGAGGAAAATGACATTTTTCTAGGTTTTATTTGCTGTAATAATTAAATTATTTGTTTTAATCAGAGTTTTTGTAAATACAATGGCAACACGTTCTTAAAAGCTGATTTTTTTAATATTTTTTTTATTTTTATTTTTTGCCTACGGATTTTTGTTGACCACAATAACCCCATCCCAAAAATAACATCATGTTCTGACATGATAATAAAACTAGAATAATTAAAATCAACTACACAAATTACTAGAGAAAAAATAAAAAGAGTCAGCATATTTATGATTATAGGTTTAATACTGAAAATTTTGTAACATATATTTATAAATAAAGCAAAAGGCTGATATATGAAGACAAGCACCTTAAAGTAAAATAATAAGGCTCTCATCTGCAAAATTTTAAATAATATATCTGAAAAACATGGCATTTGAATTCATGTTCATTATCTACATATTAACGATTTATTCTGTTTTGTTTAATAAGATCTTTTATAAAAATAGTGATTTTTAAAAAAAATTACTAGAATTTAATATATTAGAAAGAGGAAGAACAGAGGTAAATCAAATACTTTAATGTATCAGGTCAGATTTTATATATATATTGATTAACTGTGAACTGAACTATTAGTTTATAATTAATTTCTAGCGTGTGTGTGTGTATTGGCGCTCTACAAGTCAGACCGTTCCACCTACAGCTACCAAATTTGGTACATGTACACCTTGTGGGCCGGGAATGTGCACTACCGAGCCCTTTTTTTTAATTTTTAATTAAAATTTGAATTAATTTTTTTTAAAAAGCGAAATTGTGACTTTTTTTCGCTAGAACTTTTGAAATATTCCTGCACAAAATTTATTTTTGCATCAAGTAAAAGCTAAAAAAATAAGCTTTTCAATGATACTGATGTTTTGACCTATAAATTAAAATTCTATTTTTAATGATTTTTTAAGCATTTAATATAATCGTATTTTTCAACAATTTATTTCGCATAAAATAAAAATAAAATTTTATCTTCTCGAGGATCTAAAAATAATAAGCTTTTAATAAATGTTGCCATCACATTTTTAGAAGTTCTGATTAAAAAAAAGTTAATTACTACCAAAAATAAAACAGAAAAATACAATTTTCGTCACGTGATTATATGAAATGAATTAAATAAGAAATGTGATATTTTTTAAGCAACAAATGCAAGCGAAAATTTTTCTTGAGCGTTTGCAATATCAATTTTATTAATTCGATTTAAGAATTAGAATAAATAAAAATACAAATTAAAAATATATTAAAAAAGTGCGATAGTTAAAACAGAAAAAGAATTTTTAGAAAAGCACCAAACAATAATCTTCTGAAAACGAGATTAATTATTAAAAATAAAGTTTTATTTAAAAGTAAGTTTTTTTTTTAATTCTAAAGCAATAAGACATGTTTTTGAATTGCTACTTTTACTTATTTGATGAAGATATATTGTTCAAATCAAAGAATTCACCTTCGTGATTGTAATTTATCTCCTCATTTTAATGAATCATGCGAAATAAAAACGCATCTGCTCATCTGCTTTCAACGAAGCATGCGTAATATTAAAACTATACTGATAAAAGTAGGTAAAGTATCATGTTCTCACATGAGAAAAAATAAATCAACTATCTTTCCAAATTAAACATATAAAAATGTCATTTTCGCCACTTGTCTGCGTAAAATAAAACAAAGATGAAACATGATATTTTTGGAAAATAAATGCATGGAAACGTTTTTTTATGATATTTTATAATACATATATTACTAATTCAATAAAACAGTTTTATTTAGGGCAAATATGGCTTAACATCTACAAGGCATCTTCTGTAATCGGAGCCCAGCATCTAATTTCTTAATTTTTTTGGGCGATACATACATTTCTTAACAAATGTTCTAAGTGAAATATATAATTAATAGATTGAGGGGGAAATGCTGATGAATTACGACTTTAAAATTTTTTACATATATCATCTGCACTGTGAATCATATTTAACAAAATATTCTAGAGACAATGGGTCCTTAAAATAAAAAAAGTGGCACTCCAATCAACTAAATCAACCATCAAAGCTGATCGATATATGAAAATTAATATAACTATTGATTACTAACTATATGATCAATATAACCATTCGATAAAAATTGGTGATTTTAGATCACTTTATCAAGATCTCAAAGATGCCAATCAGGGTTTCTTTAAAAGAATTGGCTTAGATTATAAAAATGATGATTGTCCTAAACTTGCAATATTCAGAACTGAGTAAATCAGCCAGATTTGATCGCAGAAGATAGAAATGTTTATTTATTTAGAAGTTGAAATATAAATAATATTTTACAGAATATTAATCTATAAGACCAAAGGAATTTAAACCATAATTTTTAAAAAAATATATCTGTAAACCAAAAAAAAAATGTTATTATTGAAAGCATATATATACATCTAAAAATAAAATTAAAAACTGAATGTTTCATTTAATCTGTGAAATTTTTGATGAATAATTCCTTGAGATATTATAAATTATAAAAAAAATATCTTTTCAATTTCTGTCGTGAATGTAAAATTTCGATGTTGGACTACTCTACTTTCAATTCTTAGTTTTATTTAAAGACATACTCTGATTGAGTAAAGAGGTCTTCATATTAATCGAAGTTTCATCATTTCCACTTTAATTTAAAACTGAATTTTACGTGCACTGACAGAAAATCAGAGCTAGATGCGGCGTTCAAACAATAAGACTGCTTAAGGCCTACATAATAATATAAGTGAATTATATGACTATTAAAATTTGAAGCTTAAAAATATTTTGCTGAAAAACTTATTATGAGGCCAAGTTATATATAAAAAAAACTGATTGAACCCTTTAGTCGGCATTTATACTGGCGAACCAACTGGTCGCCAAAGGCGGATAGTATGTGTGTGTGTGTGTATA
>JAOUZG010016652.1:446755-475962 GCA_026289955.1 Argiope argentata | reverse complement strand
ACAACACCAAAATTCCAATAATCATTTTAATGATTGTGGGGAAAAAATAAAATTTTATTGTTTGCGTCAAGTTAAATTTTTTATGTATAAATTATTAATTATAATGTTTAAAATCATATATACATATATAACCAACCCAATTATTTTAAAAGCATTCAGATACAAGAAATGTTCTTTTCTATTTTAATAGGATTTATATTTGCAGAATATAGATGTATTTAAAAGATATCATGTTTCATTAAATTAATAATTTATACAAGATTAAAGAAAAACAATAAATAGGTTATTATTCACCTCATACAAAGCAGGTTTAGTTCTTCGATACAAGTTATAGCAATTTTAGTTCAACGTTAAAACTACTTCCATTAAAAGAGTCACTGCTTTCAAGAAAGTTGTCTTGGAACCTTGGTAACAGCTTGAGATATTTAGCCATATTTCAGCCTAGGGGAATAAGGGATTTTACAACTGAGTTTCCTTGGGCCATAAATTTTTGAAGGTCAGCCTATTTTGGCCCTCTTTTTAACAGATGTGGGATCAAGTTATAAGAGCCTGTTTAATGTTTCCAGTGTACAAATAAGAAATTGCTTTATTTGCCTTATAGTACTATGCACAAAAAGCGTACTGCCAATGCCTCAGAGCAAAGTTCTTAAGAATTTAATTTAGAAAAGTGTACATTTTATTAAGGAATACTTTTAAGGAGGAAAAAAAAACTCGGTAAATTATATTTTTCAAGTTTTGATTTTTCTAATGCTGAATATAAACATAAAAACATATAGACATATTTGAATTATAGAATTATTTATATTTTTCTAACGTTGAGATACCAAAGAAGAAGAAGAAAAAAATGTCAAGAAATGATCAAAAGTATAAAATATAGTTCTTTAAAAAGATATTTTACCTTCTTTTTTAAAGATATTATTCTTATGAAATGCTTTAAAAAATGCAGAATGCTTTTTAAAATTCTGATACTGACGAAAATCGAAATCTAAATTTTTCAAAAGAAAGAATAAAAAGGAGCTCCCAGTGTTTTTTTTTTTTCAGCAACGAATAATTCGTGTTATTGTTATAAAAATATGACAATTCTTAAATTTGAATGAGAAAACTATGATCAGAATAATGTAATTCATGAAATGTTTACATAACTTGTATCGATATATAACGGTATATATATTTAATAGAGCTAACACGTTAGAATGTAAGAATGAAAATATTTCTTTGTAAAACTTAATTGCTTAGCAAATACCTTCATGAAGCGATTTTTGTTTTATAGAAAAAGAAATTCAATAACTGAGATAGAAAGAATGAAAGATCCAAATTCATTTTCAAAAAAGCAAGCAGAACAAAAGGTTAAATTATACCAGTGTTAAGATCAAATTATGTATTTTTATACCTTTTAGTACTTGTGATTAATCTCAATTTCAATTCAATTCTTAATACTTTAGAAATTAAATTACACGTTTTTTGAAAAAAAAAAATTCTTTTAATATATAGAGAAAATTAAAACCTGGTGGATTCTTTTTAAGTCGTGCAGAAATGAAATCTTTTTTAAAAAGTACAGTTCTAAGTTAAAAGATTGTAATTGTGTGTTCTCTACTCGTCGAACTATCTTCGAAAAATTGGCAAAAAAAAAAAAAAAAAAAACACAAAATCGTGAGTGAATAAAAAATATTATCTTAATACAAATCAAGTCATTGCGGCTGTGTATGTATGTTACAGATCTAAAGAACTGGGATGAAATTAATCATACCTGATATATTTATCATTTGAAAAAGAGAGAGAGAATCTTTTCAAACCATGGAAGTTAATTAAATATTCAATTTATTAGATTACATCGAAATTTTATCGTTTTTTTTACAATAACTTCGGAGCAAATAATTTTTCAAGAAATATTTTTATATTACCTTAAAAATTCAAACTTTTTCCTTTTCAATGATAAAGTTTCCTTTCCATCTAATTTTTTTTTTATTTTAGCCATTTTTTTCCAAATTTAAGAAACAATTAAGTAAATGTGGATGTTTGGGTAATAAGGAATTTTATCGGCATTTTTAAAAAATAGTCTGGTTCAACTGACAATCTTATTTTAATTAAAAAGTGGAGATGCTAAAAGTATGTAAAGTAAAATGTATATTATAAAATTTTATAAAGAATATTTTTTTTAATTTTAAAACTATCGCTAACGAAGCCTTTTGATAGCGAGTAACGCAGAATGTATAAACTAGTAGTTTAATAAATGAGTTCAGACAGAAAATGGGAATAAACAGAAAACTTCAGAACATTGTAAACCCCCTCTCTCAACATAAGGTCAAGGACATAAACTTCTCCCTTTTATCCTTGAAAAGAGTGTCAGAAACGAACATCCCCTTTCATGAGACAAGTGCAACTATTTTCTGAATGACTGTTGCAGTGCCCACTCCCCTTTTATGATCGTTACAGAAGAAGGAAATTGATGAGTCTATCACCTAATTAAACACGAACAAGACCACTCTGAATAGCAAGCACAAAAATCTGGGAACTTGAAATAAGTTTTTGAAAAATATTCTGAAATTTAAACGAACATTGATTTTATTTGGAATGTGCTCAAGTAGAATATCCCTATAAAAATGTCTTTGCACAAAAAAAAAAAAAAAAAAAAAAATGGATACCCCTGAAGTTGCAAGGGGCCTCATTCAGTAGCCTATTCTACCTATTCGGTGATCTGGACATAAAATCACCAACCTAAAAACCTAAAAAAAAAATAATAAAAGGATTGTAACCAAAAAATCGACATTAACATATCTTCCAAGCTCGAGCGCAAAATGTGAAAAAAATTTGGGGATGCGAAAGTGTGTGTGTGTGTGTGTTTAAGGTGGACGATGAAAACTGAATAGCTTTAATATCGTGGAAATATTCTTTCGTTCATAAATGTCATAGTAACATATGTAAATTGCGCTCGCATTAAATGAGCTATTTAATATGTAATTATACATATGTGCATATTTAGATTTTCAAAAATGGCTACATTTTATTCCAAAGCAGTAAAATGTCTATTTTGCACTGCCTTATTTTTGTATTTAAGTACACATTATTTCTAAATTCTTTTCGCCTTCAATGCTGTTGTAAACCAATATTTTCAAAATAATAACAATAATAATAATTTTGTATTCTTGTGCATTGATTTTTCTCAATATATTATAAATGAAAGTGCATTAAACATTCAGAAGTATTTGGAATTATGTAATTTTTAGTACAGTATAATTTGCAGAATATATATATATATATATATATATATATATATATATACACTCATTTACGAAAATACGATTTTTTTAAACAAGAGAAACAGGATTATTTTATAAGAATATATTTTATATAAGTGATTTATTGCTCATCGAAAGAATCCTCTAAAAGAATATTTACACCAGTGATTTACTATCCATCCACTCTGCACGTGTGGACTCATTTGGGCATTTTCTTTGTAATACTTTATTTGATTTGTTAATGAATCATCAAATAATATTTTAGAAGGAAATTACTAAGAGCTTAATTAAGACAAAACATTGAAGATTAATAACTACATTTAAAATTAGAGTTTAAAATATCATTACACACACACAACCCCCCCCACACACACACTTCACTTGTTCACCTGCTATCTTATTTCATACACTGCTAAATGCGCAAACGACATCGATGTCTGTAGGTGAATTTTTAGCCAAAAAGACAATTAAATAAATGCAAATGAGATATTTTATTCTCTTTTTCGTTTGGTCGGTTTTTCTGCCAAATGTGATGCAAATTATAGGCTGGATAGCCGACAATTCAATTAGATTACCTCTCGTTTTAACCTTTGCCGCTTCGATTTCTTCGTCGATGGATAAAGAATAGTCGTTAAAATGCGACATTTTTCACTTCGTCGTTTTTTATGCCAAACGTCAAGCAGACTATGCCTTGAATTTATGACAGTTCCTTTTTATGTTCGACAATCAGTCGACCTACTTCTTATTCGACTCACGTAAAATTGTCGGAAACTGCATTCACCAGTAGTCTTGTTGGCTATTAGTCGAACACTGTAATTATGCCAAATCAGTTTCCGGATACTTCGATTACTTATAAAAAAAGTAATTCTAAGATGGGTTTTAAATTATTACATTCATTAATACTAAACTCGCGACACCTACGTTTCGAATTAATAAAAAAAATCTTGTCGACGGGGGGGGGGGAGAGGCAATTGCCCATCCCCCGCTGTCACCACCTCTGCATTGGCTTACGGCCAGAAGAAGCACATGCTTTATGCAAATGCGCTTTTCACTTCATTTGGTTTTTCAGATAAAAAGTGAGCCTGTTAGGTGGATCATTCCGTTTCAAATATCCTAAATGCAAAGGGTGCCCTACAATCTCAATCAGTTAAAGTGGAATTAATTTGTCTCTAAATAGTTATAGTAACTGTTTTTTAATTATCATCAGGAATAAAAATGATATGAATAAAAGTTCAAAGATATATTATTTTCTTTTATTAATTTTGTACTGTGCTTAACACATAAATTTACATGCTGATAAATATTTCTATCATACTGATTTTTAATTATTTTATAGTTTCAAATCAGTAATGTTGCTTTGCAGCATGATTAGTCCAGTCACTGAAAAGACCGTGTTACGACCAGTTGGATGCGGATGAGATGCGGAATAAGTTATCTCAGAGCTTGGCGACTTTGGTGAAAAAGCTGTTATTTCTGGAAACTTCCCAAATTTTAATGATATATCCAATAGGAATCGAAACACGCCAGTTGGTCCAGAACCTTCACGGATCCTAATGGGAAATATAATAGGCCAACAGTCTCACACGAGTGTAGATGACTGCCGAGAGGGAGTACTTTAGCCATGACGGGGGATAAGCCCCTGCCGGGGCTAGGAGCCCCAAGAACCCAACCACTTGTGAGCTGATGTCAGTAGTAAGTGAACCATGGTCGGAATCTTCAAACCAGTCATTGAGAGAATAACGTAGCAACGAGGAGTGTGGAAGTGTAGTCCAGCGTTGAGAGGAATTCAAGTGATTTCTGAACTGAGCTGTGTTCTGAGTCTCGTGTCTTGTGGAAGTATCATCGAGTCGTGTGTGGAGTAGCCAGTTCTGTAGTAGTGAGTCAGCAGTTAGATACAGTTAAAGCGAGGAAACAGTGGAGATTTAGGGGAGTTAGGAGAGACCGTAGGGTGAACCTACATAGATTCTCTCTTCCTTCTGAATTCTGTCTAGTTACTTTGTGTGTTGTGGTCTATTTCAACTTTTAGACTACTATTTGCTATAATGTGCTGAAGTATATTGCATTTGTCCGTCTCGGCTCTATATATTGTAATGACTTGATCCTGGTCGATCAAATAAAATGGTAGCGTTTAAACACAAAGGTTTTATTTACGGCTTTGTACGATAACAAAAAGAACAACACGTACTCTAGGTTAAATGCTGGAAAATATTTACAACTGGATTGTCAGTTCGACATCTAATAATGAGAACTCACAGGCTGTCCGCGTATCCGGCTACGGCGCGTAGCTCCAGATATCTACGGATTACTTCCGGTAGATCTTTTCAATAAATTCGAGATCCCGTGGTATCTCTTCAACTCCAGCTCTTCAGCTTTGCTCACAGCCCGTCTCGTTGTCGTATAAGCTCTCGTCCAGTCTCCAGCCAGATCAGCTGGTCTAGACTGCCGGATCAGCTTGTCTCCTCTCTCTTCTTCCAAAACCTTCCATTTAAATATTGGTGCAGTTCCACCTATCATTGGCGCGCTGGAGATGCCGATCATCCAATCATTCTTCAGAAAAACTCCCAATGGTGCACCTTTATGTCGTGGGAATATTCTTGAAACATCCACCCCTTAACAGAACCTTCACAATACACAAATATTCGCATCTTTAGATTTTAGCACTTCTTTCTTCAATGGGTCGTAAAACGCATGTGTTGGTCATTATCGGAACTTTATCCCAGTTTGGCTGGTCCATAGAAGAAATATTCCCATCTGGTGTTTCGACACGGTTTTTCTTCTTCAAAGGACCGCAAGCATGTGTGTTCCAATATCTGACTCCATTCCAGTCCGAAGGGCGATAATAAAAGGGAGAAACACAATGCGCAACAAAGGCTAGCTGAAGTCACCGCTGGCTAGAAGTAACAATGACCGCACATGTGTCTCTTCCAAAAGGAGACAAGGGTTACGATTTCTTTACAATGTTTGTCTTCTTTGTGTTAGTGTCTTCGTGTTTAATAAAATCGTCGCCAATTGTAACGGAGGTCTGCTGATTGGTTTCACACTTTTACTCCCACATCAAACAAACTGGGTGACTTTACGAACTTAACAGTGGAATTGAAGCTCCTTAACAATAATATGCATTTCTATTTGGATTTTTTTAAAAACATATTTCCTTCAATCTAGAAAATGAATTATATCACCCTGAATTATTTCACAAAAAAAAACTCATCCAAAGACGGTTAAAATATTCCGAATGTTTAGCATTTGATAGAAAGTAGTCATTTGGACTCAGACAGAATTTGTGACGCTAGCTTCATAAGCCAGATCTACGATACGGAAGTCGACTTTTGGTGTTGTGGTTATATTACTCGGTTGCTGGCCTTAGCGTCGCAGAAGCTTATCGCGACCTTCAAACGGTACAAATTCACTATCGCTGACATCATAGTAGGCATTTATTAAAAGAATTTCTACAGCTAATGCCTACTTTTGATTAAAATGAGTGATGATATTGGTTGTAAGTTGTGGAATCAGTTGTAATACAGGATTGTAATAAGTTTTTCTTGAGAAAATGCAATTTCAGAGTCTAGGTTGAGAAAATATTGGCTATAATTGCTTGATTTTATGGAAGAAATTAGAGTTCTCTTATTCATAGGGTTTACTGGACGGAGTGAATAGTTTGCAATGAATGCACTTGTGTGTCTCGATTTTGGGCAGTCTTTAGATTTTTGGTTTCCCGCACATTAATTTATAAAAATTTTAAAGTCTCCCCTTAGTAAAGATGCATAATCCAAGATTTTTTAATCAAAAATAATCTTGCTGTTGCTATTTTAAAATATTTGTTCCAAATATCTGTTATTTCAATCATATTGTTCATTAAAAAATATTAATTAGAATTAAATTTTGAATTTATTTATTGTAATTATTACTAAATTTGTTAATTTAAGTAACGTGTGGTTGACTTAATTTATATATTTTAGTGTACGTTTTAATTTCAATTTTTAAAAAATCTATTTATTTAATTTATTTATTGGACCAAAGCATTTTCTAAAAAAGCTAAATTTAAAAAAATGTATTTTTTTTAAATTTCTAATTTAGTTCTATATTCCATCAATAAATAGCACCCGCCATTTTTTTGCAGATGAAACTAAATGAGCACCTTTAGGTCATATAACATTTCTAAAAAATTGGAGAAGGGCCAAGCAGAAGGCAGAATAATTTTGATTATTATACTAAATGCTATGAGCTTTCAAATGAAGTAAAAATTGATGAAATAGGTCAAATGATTGTTGTTTGAGGATTAATTCTTCGATTTTCCTAATTATTTTAAATATAAATTTACAGAATTTGACCATATACTCTTCTCCACAGCTTATTTTGCTGTATTTCTTAAAACTTTAAAAAGGTCAGAACTAATGATATTATTAACGATGACGTATCCAGAATATCAAAAAATAAAAGTTGTAGTTGTGGCTAAAAACGTTTGCTGAGGTTTTTCACTGTGGAAAATATGCAAGGAAACGGATTATGTAACGGTCATTATTTTTCAGATGGAACAAAAATTATCAAAACTGGACCTGAAGGAATCGGACAGGAAAGGAATTTAACTTGAAGTAAAAAAAAAACGTGTAGCTAATAATCGAAAGTATGAAATATATTTTGAAACAATATTGTAAAATATTGTTTAATATCATAAAATATCGCACAATATTGCACAATATTATGCTATAGGATGTGCTGCCTGGGTATAGAAAAGCCCTTTCCAACATGATTAATTTGGTGTATCGTCTTCGGGTGGATTCAAAAAAATTAATAAGCTGAATCAATTAGCTTCGATTACAATTATCATTTTTACCTTAGTGCACATCCCCCCCTCACACCACCAAATAAGACTATACAAACAATTATTTTATTGGGGAAACAAAACAGCTTTACTCAAAGTTTTAGAAACGTTTATCATTTTAAGCAAGGGGCAAAATGAAAAAACAAATAAACAAATACACGAACAGTTAAAAACAGTTCCACTGGTGCACTTTAGTACATATTCGGGAGTTCCAATGAAGAGCAGATGTAGAAGAAGACGGAGCATTCTCGCAACACAGAGTGGTGAAAAAGGGACGAGTCACAAAGCAAGCAGGTCACAACTGGATGAGGTCGAAAAACTTAGTAGATGTTGAAGTGCTTCATCACTTGAAGAGAAGTTTGTAGATTAGTCTTGTTAGCAGTCATTTTGCACAACACGTTTTTGAAGGAGGTATCTTGTTTATCTAACTGGAGAAAAGTCCACAATTTGCCTCTATAGTATGTATATTTTTTGCACGAGAGAAGTATGTGTTCAATATCATTGATGCTATTACAGTCACGGCAAAGGGGATCACTATGAAGATTAAAACGGTTTAACAATCCTGGAGTTATAATAGTTTTACTCATTAGTCTGGCCAAAACAACATCTTCCCTTCGATTTTTTGACCACGGGGATAGTGCTACAATGCTAGGGATGTCTCCCAGCGAGAGGAAGTACTTACTATTTCTATAATTGTTGATAGTGTTTTCATGCGATGCTTTTTTCAGGTTCGAAATTATATCTTCAGGAGAAATCCATTCAATACACGGTGTATTGTCTGTAACTTCTTTGGCTAAGCGGCCTGCAAGCTCGTTCCAGATTATATTTGAATGACCAGGTACCCACAGGAAGGATATTTTTCGGTTTAGTTTGGTTAGAGTTTCAAGTTTAGACGCTATACGGTGAATAATTTTGGGCGATTGCAGAGTAATATTTTTCAATGATGTGAGCGCTGAGTAACTGTCTGTAAGAATCAAACAATCTTTTCCTGGGACTACAAGAACATCTAATGCTTCAGCAATGGCTAAACTTTCAGCAGTAAAAATGGAATTGACAGGATGGACTCGAAACATAAATTTTTGTTTGGAAGAAAAACGAGCAATGGAAGTGTGATGTAGATTTTTGGATGCATCTGTAGCAATGATAAAATGATCAGGAAAGTAATTTCGAATACATTCATTAAAAAAGCTATTAATTTCAGTCAAGACTAGATTTTTATTTTGAAATTTAAAATCCCTAAGAAAAATTTCAAAGTGATTAGAGTTAATAATTGGAATTTCAGGTAAGGTGATAATTTGGTTGGTAGAAGAATTTAAATCCTTGAAAATAAGCGAAATGGATTTTTTGTCTTTGGTAGTTATTTGAATTTCCTGGTTATTGTGGGAGTGCTCTGTTAGAAGTGGAGAATGTAAAGCGTTTGCTATATGCTTAATAAAAAATTGGGAAGCTAGTCGCTTGATTTTTTCAGAAAGAGTTTCCTGAGATGCAATTTTTAGAAGAACAATATTCGGGGTCCATTTTGAAAGACCTAAAGCAATTCTTAGAGCTATAGTTTGAATAGTGTTGCATGCTTTAAATTACGTATCGGAAAATCGGTTGATTACAGTGCAAGCGTAGTAAAAAATGCTGAAAATACCGTTACTTGTGATATTTATAATATCTTTAGTTCTGGGGCCATGGTGTTTTGATGCGAAAATTTTGAGTGCATTTATCTTTTTAAGAGCATGATTTCTAATTTTTTGAAGATTATTGAGTTTTGATTCTTTTTAGAAAAAGGAATACCAAGAAATTGAATCGTTTCATTCCATTTTAAAGGGTGTCCCGCATAAGAAATGCGAGGATAAATTTCAATTTTTTTCTTGGATAATTCAGCTATTGCACTTTTTTCGGGAGTAGTTTCAAGTTTCCAATAATTGCACCATCTGTATATGTTTTCCATTGTTTTTTGAATCTTTCTGATAATGATTTCCCAGGAATGATGGCTACAAAAGACAAAGATATCATCCGCAAAAATAGTACATTCGACCCCTTCCTCCATGGTTTCATGGAAGTCGTGCATAAATGTTACAAACAGAATTGGTGAAAGAACACTGCACTGAGGTAACCCTTTGCTCAATGTTCTAGTACCAGAAAGGCATTGTCTCCAAAGAATCTGGAAAGTTCTGGATTGAAGGAAGCTGTACAACCACTTTGCCACGTTGCCTGTTATACCAAGTTGTAAGCATTTAAAGATAAGGTTGTCGATATGAACAGAATCATAAGCACTTTTGATATCAAGATTTACACCAACGAAATATTTCTTCTGTTCATGAGCTTCTGTGATTTTTGCCTGAATATTGTAAATTGCAGTTTGGTTATCTCTGAAGGGTATGAAACCATGTAAGCTATAGTGCAGTTTTTTGTTACAAATTAGAAAGTAAGTAATACGTTGAGTGAGGATGCGTTCAAAGACTTTGCAAAAAACTGAGGTCAAGGCAATGGGCCGATAGGAAGAAACTTTGGTTTTGTCTTTGTTTGGTTTCGGAATTGGAACAATTAGAGCGTGTTTCCATTGTTTGGGGATGTCAGCTGAATCAAATTGATGTTGATATAGTTTCAAAATAATTTGAAGTTGATCATTGTTGAGATTTTTGAACCAGATGGCTGGGATGTTGTCAGCTCCAGGAGTAGAATTTTTAGTTTTATGGATTGCTTTCGTAAGTTCCCAGATTTCAAATTTCCTGTTGAGGAAAGAATTTGTACCAGAGAGATCTAAAGGAATAGGTTCAGTATTTGTATTTTGATTAGAAAAATGCTTTGCAAATATTTCACTTTGATGTGCTGGATCGCAAATGCAATGATTATTTTGTATTATAATTTTGTTATGTTTAGTGTTCGGATTTGTGTGATTAGAAAGTTTATTTAGAATTTTAAAGAACATTTTTGGGTTACGAGATATTGTGCACATTTTTTCCCAATATTCTCTTTTCGCCTTTTTAACATGAAAACGAAGCCGACTTGCAATTTTTTTGTGTTTTATCCAATCTGTTTCAGAAATATTTCTAATTACTTTTTTCCGAAAATATTTGTTGAGTTTTTCGTAATTATGACAAGAAATATTCCACCAAGGAGGATAAGATTTATGAGACAAAGGTTTAAATGAAGTATTTTTAGTAATTATCCTTGTTGCATTTACCGTAATTCCGTCAATCGAGCATTGCTTTACATTATTAAAAATTTCCTGTGTTTGTTGAGTTATCCTCGTCCAATTAATTGTTTTTATGTGTCGACTGATGATTTCTATTACCGACCAGGAAACAATTATTGGGTTGTGATCGCTATCGAAAGTTGAATCCATAACATAACAAGAGGTTTGATTATGAATATCAGATGAACAGAGAGTAAGATCTAAGATAGATTGAGATCTTAAGGAACTGTGTGTAGGAATAGTTGTATTGAGAATTGTGAAATGTGAATAAGTTAGCCACTCAACAAAATCGTTACTCAGGGATGAAGAACGAACTGCACCCCGAAGAGGGTGGTGCAAATTAAAATCACCGAAAATAAAAGTAGGTGAGGATAGAGAATCAAAGAAGTGTTTTGCTGGATCAACATCAAAACCTTGTGGAGCATATAAATTAACAATGTTGAATTTAGTGTTCTGGAATTGCACTTCGACTGCTAAAAGTTCCAAGTTAAAATCTTCTCTAATATTGTTGGAGATTATTCTTCCTGACATGCTATCAGGAATACCAATAAGGAGACCACCACCTGATCTATTTAGTCTGTGTGTACGGAAAAAAAGTTTGTTTGGAAAGGAAAAATTATCGTTTTCTGAGAGGAAAGTCTCTTGAAAAACCCAAAAAGAAGAGGTAGAACAAGGAGGAATTGGGAGCCAGAGCTTTTTCCCTTTAATTCCCCTGCAATTCCACTGTAGAAAGGTCATAAAGAAAAGTCAGAAAAAAGTATAATTAAAAACTGAAAGGAAAAAAAAAATGCAAAAGCGATACGAAAACTTGGCTCGTAAATTCGAACCCGAATTTTGAAAAGGAAGAAAAACAATTCCATGTTTAAGGAACCTGGAAAGCAAAAACAGGAAAAAAAACAACCCTATAACTAAGCTAAACTTGAGGAACCACCTGCATCCCATTGCATCGGAATGCCCGTAGTTTGAGTTACGATTTTTGCCGCCTTTTTTTTCCTACCAGGAGACTTGCTTGATTCTCCTTGATTAAACATGCTGAGAAGGTTTTGCATTAATTTTTCAACCGTTTTTTGAAAGATTTCAATGAGCATATTTGTTTGTTGTTCTAATTTCTTAGAGATATTTTTAACTATAGCTTCGATCTTTTGATTTACAGTTTCTTCGACCTCAATAGCCGATATGTTTGATTTAACTACATTAGAATAACTTGATTTTAGGGACTGTTGAAACAGGCGTCTGGCTTCTCCAGTAGTTAGATGATTTCGACATTTAAATTCTAACATTTGTTGCTCCTTGATGAAATAGGAACAAGACTTCGATGTCGCTGAATGCGGACCCTGACAATTTATGCATTTCTCAGGACTTTTACATTGGCCATCATGCGTTTCCCCACAAATATGACAGATCTGTTTGGTGCATATTCTTGTTGGATGCATGAAACTATGACATTTCAAACATTGTCGGGGTTTGTCTACAAACTTCTGGATTCTTTGATTCGTAAACCAAATTTTAATGGACTCTGGCAATGCTGTGCCGAGTATTGTGATGAGAACAGGGGAAGAATCACGGGTCGAATTAGATTTTATAAATCTTCTCATTTCAACTATTTCAACATCATTTTTTTGGGTTATTTCCTCAGCCAGTTCATCAAGTGAAGTTTGAGTGGGTATGTCAAAAATTAAAAATCTGTCGGTCACATTTTCCCAAATGACACCGGTCGAAACGGGGATGTCAAGAATTTTCTCTAAGCTTAGAATTTGGGCAGCGCACACAGGATCGGATGTTGTAAAAATAATTTTTCCTTGCCTTGTAAATTTTAAATTCGAAATATTACTATGACGATTTATTTGCTGTTTAATGAAGGATTGAATAAGGAATGGGTTCAGTCGAGGAATTTTAGATGCAGCATCTTTGTTGGACACAATTATATTTATTGCTTCATATTGCCTTTGGCCAAGACGAATAACGAGTTCGTTAGTGGGTTTTCCACTCTTAAAGAAGTTTTCGTTAGTTGACTGATGCATTTTAAAGTTAGATGTAACTTGCATTATTAAAGGATCATTTTCAGCAGAAGAGTCCGAAACAATCAATGTTGAACTACTCAGTTTAGAGAAGTTAAGTCTTTGCACTTTTTAATAAATAAATGTAAATACAAGAAATTAAAACAGAAAAGCTTACCAATAGTCCAGATATTAAAACAAAAAAAGAGCGAAACAAAATAAAATAACAAAACTTTGACAGCACTTCTATGGAGCCAACCAAAATTCAAATTTCACCGTGTTCTACCAAAAAATTTTTCTGTAAAGCACTTATTCGCCAAGCTTTGTGGCCGTTTTTATAGCTGAACAGTTCCAGTTAGCACCAGTAGACAGCTCTATACTGTCAGCGACATCTACATGTGCTAATAAAAATAATTGATATTATGGTTTAGATCAGAATACCGGTTTGCCAAAACTCTAGTAGTGTACTACCGAGTTCCATATGGTTTCTCTAAAAATTATTAGTATTTCCTTTGATGAATAGTTGATGTATTGCTTGTACATCATCGCAATGAATTACGATTGTAAATCAGTCTTTTCATAGTTATTGGTAAGTTCCGTTTTATAGTAAATAATGAATTCAATTTTGAAATATCTGCTGAATATGGGAAAATATTTTTTCCTAAAAAGTGCTTGTGACGATCAATTAATTTGTATCTATTAAACTTCCTATTCAAAAAGAATTTCACATTTTTTATTTGCCTTGAATTTTATTTCATTAGCATTTTTCAAGTCGAATTTTATATATTTGTCTCTAGTTCAGAATTATAACCTCTACTCGGGACGCTTTAAAATATTGAAGACCGGTGGGGGTACGCGAACAATTTAATAACATTACTGCATCAAAAGTAATCTATTCTTTGAAAAAGTTCATTTTGATTTTTATTATATGCATAATTTATACAATAAAGTCTAATGTTTTCTTTTGTGGTATTGTAAATGAATTGTGCAAAATTGATTATTTTGGAGCATTTTTAAAAACGAAAATATTTCATTGTCCAGAATTAATATGGCATCTTTATATGTTTTTTGTACAGATGTACTTGTATTTTAAGTTTTCAAATTGGAAATTAAATTTAGGTTCTATACCTATTTGATGTCTGAAATTTCAATAAATATCTAAATAATACAAAAATATATTTTAAATTTCTATAAGTAATTAGTTAGAATAAACTGATTCTGCAATTTATTCACATTTTGGAATATAATGAAAGATTTTAAGAATAATCTGAATTCGGTATCAGTTTAAAGGTACTTATAGAACATTGTTTCCTGAATTCAGTTTCTAAAATAGTTATGTAAAGGAAAAAATGATTTTTTTTTAAAAAAAATTCATTGACATAGTGAAATGGCAGGGAAAAGAAAGAAAAAAAAATGGGGGGATTGGGAGGTTAGATATTTAATATTAAATACCATTTTTCTTATTCATTCTTAATAATTCAACATACTGTATTAAATAAATTCTCTTTTTAACTTTTAAGGTACATTGAATATAGCATAGAAAATATTGACTCATTTTTAATTAAACGATTGTAAAAGGAAAAGCTGATTTCACGGGAAACATATAGCATTTCTTTCAATTTTATTTATATTTGTTTTAGGGCATACATTAAAAAGCATTAAATATATATATTCAAAAGTAACTTTATTAAACTAATAAAAAGGAAACCAAATAAAATTTATAAATCTGTTATTATTAATTAAAATAGTTACAAATTTCTCTGTAAAAAGTTTTCAAAATTAATTGACTATAAAACATAATGATGAAATAAATGTGTTAGTGTGTTATGCTTATACTGCCTTTAAAAAAAATTCTTTTACTAACAGCCTCCCAAAAAATAAATCCCCCCTCCTTACTTGTATTTCTATCTGTTATCACCCTGATAATTTAGTTAAATTTTTTTATTGTGCCTTGTTAGCTTCAGTGCTATATTTAATATGAAAAAGAATTCAATTGTTTGAAATGAGCGTACTTTTATTAAAATAAGACGTGGAAGCTGCGGCTGACTCCACTTGCTTCCTTTTTGTGGCATTTTGTATTTTCAAATGGCATTTGCTATAAAATAATTTGAAAAGGCTTGTTACCTTGATAATATTAAAACTGTGATACAATATATGTATTAGGTATTTCTATTTTTTCAGATTTTAATTTTACTTGCTCATTATTATATCTAGTTATTTTATTAAACCCTGATTAATTTCATTTGTGACTGTTATGGCATACTACCAATTTCTTCTCTAGTTTTAAGTACTAAATATTAATGTGCCAACATGAAATTTGGTATCTTATATATCTTTGTTTCTACTGTTAATAGATTTATAACAATTTTATGCAATAAACTTAACTTTTCTATTAAATATTGTAAGGAACATTTCACAAAACAAAAAATATCACAAAGAGATGTACTTCATTTATTAATTTTTTTAAAAAAATATGTGCTGGTAAGATTTCAAAAAGGAAAGAACCCAGTTTAATTATATGAGTATAAGCAGTAACACACTAGTTAAACAATTCAAAATTTTAATACTCTTTTCATATATGAGGAAAGGATATTAAAAATTTTACGTTATTTTCTAATTTATGGAAACATAATTTTTAAATAATGAGAATTATTTATGGAATGAATTTTCATGGAATGTTTATTAAAATCATACTTATATACTAAAGTATTTGCGATTGAAATCTAATGGGTTTAAATTTCTTTTGCATACAAGCTATTTTTAGATTTAACAAATTTTTATGAGAGAATATGTTTAGTTGAAATATTATTATTATTTGTCAACTGCAAATTTGTTAACTAGTTTTTGATGACTAGGAAAAAAAATAATCAAAACCTGCAAATAAGCTTTTTGACACCAACAATCATTGATAACATGCTTAATATTGTAGTTCAGAAATGATGTTGTAGGATTTTATTTTCATAGACAATGTTACTTAATAAAAAATAGATTTTTGTTTATAACCAAATTAAATATATAATTAAATACCTTAGTAATACAAGAAAATATACTTTATTGAATATTTGTGGATATTCACACCCCACAATTTTCACCAAGCATATGAGAAGTATTGTCTGGATCAGGGATGGCGAACCTTTTATATATCAACATGCCATTTTTTCTAAAGAAATGTTTGTTAAAGTATAGATGTACTGTCAGATAGTTTTTACATTTGATTATTGGCATAATTATAAAACTAAATACTAACAACTCTTTATTTACCCTGGGATTAGATGTAAAATGACTTATATTATGATTGCAAGATGCTACTTTCGGAAAATGCATGCTGAATTGGAGTCATCTTCCAAACAGTTTCTTAGAAAGTTTTTAATGTTATTCATCGCTGAAAATAATGACTTACTGGCATAGGTAAATGTAAATATGTTTAAAATAGAATGAGCCAGCTTCTCCAAACAACGAGATCCGTCTGAA
Organism: Argiope argentata; assembly: GCA_026289955.1. NCBI lineage: Eukaryota > Metazoa > Arthropoda > Arachnida > Araneae > Araneidae > Argiope > Argiope argentata. The sequence goes on along the minus strand of JAOUZG010016652.1, from coordinate 459,252 downwards.
ATCGAATACCATGTTTCTAAAATTTCAGTGCTGGAATTTTTACTTATGTTGCTTGTTAATCTTTCTGTTTCAATCAATTCTAACTTTTTTCTTGTTTAAATAAATTTTTGAATCCGTATTGAACTAGAGTGGACCATCAGTTACTGAAAAAATTCTTTTCAAATCAATTTCTTTCACAGCAAGTGAATTTTTAATGGTCATACAAATATATCTGCTCTTTTTTAAATGGAATTGGAACACTTGCATTTGTTCGTAATACTTCATAGTGATTGTTTGTTATTTTGAACTAAAATGCAGTCTGTTTTGATTGGCAACATGCTTAAAATATTGTGTCCCATGGCATCAATGGCATGCATGCTAATGGTGTGCCATCCCTGGCCTAGATGATTGCATTATGCATTATGGACTTTGGTTTAAGGTAATAACCACCAAACTTGGGTTGTAGGTGTAGGCCAGTCACTTAATTTTTTTCCTTGTTTAAAGAAGCAATTTTAAAGATAATAATAAATAATATAAATATATAAATAAAACTATCTTTAATTAGAAAATTTACTTACTCCTGAAATTTGGATTTGGATATCTGGCTCAAAATCCTGATATAGAATATGTTGTGCCGAAACAGCGTAAAACTTACTCCTGAAGAGATGATATAACCAGTTATGTATTAAAATTAGTTAAAAACTATTTTTTTATCTTTCATTGATAAAATAAAATTAAAAAAGAAATTATAAAACCTTCATTAAAATCCTCATAATAGTTCAGTGTATACAAAACAATTTTATTTAAAAAAGCAGATAGTATTATTATCATTTATCAAATCTATTTTGATGGTTAAGTTGCAGAAAAGACCATATGTAACAAAAAATTATTATTTTTTTAATTTTCAAATTAGCATTTAAAGAAATGTTTTCAAAAATAGTAAAAGTAAATGAAATATATCTTGAAATAAATGTATTTCACTCTAAAATTTCTCATAAGGTATTTAATTTCTACAGAAAATATCTTTTGCATTAATTTTTTTTAAATTCTTGAAGCTTTTCTTAAAGTTAGGGATTTATCCAAATGATTAAAAAAATGAATAATTAAGTTGATAATTATTAAGCTCTTATTTAGTATTTTTTATAGTTATGTCTTAAGTAGAATTATACATGATACTATAAAAACTTTTTCAAAATCATTACTTGTTTCATTTCCATTTCAGTATTTAAAATAGTATTATTAAATTATTTCCTTATTTAAAACAATATATTTTTTTACAGTTAATATATTAATTTTTATATATATTATAATAAAGTTATGAAAAGACTATATGTGGCTGAAAAAGATTATAATATTTAAAATTGCTATTTAAAGAAGTATGAAAGTGTGTGGAATAATAGTGTTTTGCTCTAAAATTTTTATGAAATATTTCATTTCACTTTAAAAAATATCTTTTGTATTAAAATTTTTAAAAATCTTCAAATATTTCATAAAATTTCAGATTGTTTCATTTATTAATGTTTTAAAACTCAGAAAGCTGATATTTTTTGTCATTATTATAGTTTAATCTTATCTTTGATATTTTTTAATTTTTTGTGTTTTCAAATTTATTTTCAAGTTTAGGTTTAAACTTTTATAATGATCAGCATAATTTTGTTTATCATATAAAATATTAAAAGTTTTTTTTTATTCAATTGATATTTTTTTGTGCTAAAACTAAATTTATATGATAACCATATAATTCATTCAGATATTTTGATTCAACTTTTAATATAAGATTGATTTTCAAATGATCAGAAGATTTTTATTTATTTATTTAATTAAGTCAGTTAAATCTCCTTTGCGTACAAACTGTTTATAATGCAAATGTTCATTTGTTGCCTAACCATAAAAATCTTTGCAATATGTCATAATTCAGTTCTTTATTTTTATCATAACACCTCATGTATTTATTATTGTATATTATAGCATTGAGAAATGCAGTTTTTTATTTGTTTTCCATATGATAAAATCATATAATTATTTAGTAATTCCAATTGAGTTTCAGTTCTTTATTACTTATTTGCCAAGAAAGTCTTGAGATATTTTGAAGGATATAATTTTTTTTAATAAAAAATATCTTGAAAATTTTCAAAAATATCTGTAATATTAAAATAGGAGATTTAGAGTGTAATTTTGAATAATCTTCTTATAATTTTTTTGTATCATAAGCTTCTCATGCATTTTGCATTCACTGTTGGTTTTTATGTATTATTATAACATAATCATTCAATTTACAGAGTGTCCTTAGAATAATTTTCTTTCTTTGGATGAATTTGCAAGTAAAACTATTAAATTAAACAGGAATAAATTTCGTTTACAGATTGTGAGTATCATAGTGAATCTTACAGTAACAATATTTTTCATTATCTTTTTCTATATAGCAGGTTAACTTGCTTTCCTGTTTTATCTTTATTTATTTTTAGACATCAGAATTATCAGATTCTGCTATTATTTGATTTGCTATATTTTACTGAGACATCAGAATTATAAAATTGTTTCATTATTTTTATCCATTATATTTATCTAATAAAAAAATAATTTGTTGTGCTTCATGCAAATTGATTTTTTATTTTGAAACAAATGGCCCAATTTCCATTTTCTTTAAATGATTATATATTGATTTTTTTAAATTCATGATATCAGTTTATTTATTTTCTAATATTTTTCTAAATTAGTAATATTGTGTTAATTAATTTGGCTTGGATTAGATTATCAGAATATTTGATGCATTATATCCTAACAGTAATATACAGTTGCATTAAAATTATATGAAATTGATAATTATTGTAATGATTATGATATACGTTTGAGTTGAATCATAAGCTAATAATTTTTTTTCGGTTGTTTGAGCAATTACTTTTTTTGTTATGAGATTTAAATATAGAAAGCTTTGTACCCAGTTGGAAAATGATTTTTGGCGAGAAAGTTAGTTTTTAATTAATTAATAAAAATGAATGAATTAATATTTGAAAAAATTGTATTAACAACAAATGTCATCCACTATAAGTTAAAAAAATATACTTGATCTTGATTGGATGTATAAAGAATTTTTTATTAACGAATGAGAATTTGAACACAATATATACATTTATATAGGGAGAATGTGAGCTAATAGGAGTTGAATGACTGATTTATGAAAATTTGAAAATTACTATTCAGTAAAAATAGGCAATTTTAAACTGTCACAAAAATGATACCCAATCAACACCCTATGGTTATATATATATAAACCAGTGAGAGTATGAGTAATTAAAAATATTAATTTTTGGCATGAATTTAGCATTTTGATTGAATCTAGCGTGTCATCCTTGTCGAGTTTTTTGGCAATTATTCCCTGATATATAATTAAGAGTGACTGGAAATCGAATTTATGTTTTAGATGAGTTTTTTCAAGCCTATTAAAAATGACATTTGACACAAAACTACACTTATAGTCATAAAATTACTTACCAAATTTGATGTATTTTAATCTTTGCGTTATTGAGTTGTCGTGCTTGCATGATTTTGTTATTACACATCAATAGATGGTCCACTCCTTGTTGGATTTGTCGCAAAATTTTATCGTTTGTACCATACAGATGTTTAATCTGCCTATCCAATTTTATCTATGTAGCTTTTTAAGTTTTTAGTTATCGTGTTGCATATATTCGAACAGCCGGACTGCCTGCCTTACTTTGAATGGAATTTTCGCAAGCATGTTTTAGAAATTTATAATTTGGTGTGAAGACTATATACTAAAATTCATCCGTGTAGTTCAAAGTTTTTTGAGCTACTATTGTCGTTGATAGATGGATATAATGGTTAATAATATCAAGGCTTATGGAAAATGTCTGAATTTGTATTAGTCTGCATGATCCGAAAATTTTATATCTGCATTTTAAACATCTGTGAAGAAATTAACTATCGTTTGCATATATTTTTCTTTAAATTAAATGCAAATAATATTTTTCATGGTAGAAAGTGTGAAATAATCGTTTGATTTTTTCATTTAAAGAAATCGTCTGCTTTTCTCTATTGATATTGAAAACAAGATCTTATACTGTTTTAATGTTTCAGCTACAACTATTTATCGGAATAAAAGGAAATCTATAATCAGTTTTTTTTATTATTCTTTTTCACTTGTGTATTAATTGTACACCATTTGTAAACTTTAAACTTAACCACTCACTGCTTAACAGGATGCCATTAGCAACAGTCAATAGATTTATACGTTTATTGATTTTTATTTTTCTTGGGGATTAATCATTTTTAGTCGTTTAGTAAAAGCATCTATGATTGAGTAAAAACCATTATAGTTTTATTATTACAAAGTATTTTTATTGTAATGTATTACTAGTAATACGACAGACATCAAACTAAAGTTTATACTCAAATTCACAAAAGCTTCGGAATTACAAAATTTATTATTTTTTTTTTTAAAAATTGCATAAAGAACTAAAATTATGCAGGTTTTGGAAATTTTTTACATATTTTTTTACATATAATGTTTTATTAAATCGATTTTCTTTATTTTTATTTTTTTTATTTTTATTCAAGTGTTATTAGTTTGTTTTATTCATGTATCTAAGTAAGTTAAAATGCAAACAACATTGTTGAGACTCTATCTGAATTTCATATCATTCAGTCGTTTCTCCTCTAATAATATTCAAAGATGTGGTGTCTTAATATAAAATAATTCACTCGTATTTAATCTGACTCCATTTTTATCTCTCTTATTTACCATTCTGTTTACAAGATGTTGCCATACACAAAAACATTATATTGGTTTCGCGCGCAATTAATTCAAACTAGAGTTTTAAAGAAGGTTAAAGCTCTAGTATGTTTTAAAAATAAAATGTATTTTTTCTTTAGCCAAAGGCGCTCGTAACAAACATGGTGAAGCGTTATATCCAATTCATACACACATACATATATAAATTGTGGTTAGCAAAAAAGATTAAAGTGTTTTCATCCAAATTAGTACATTAAAAAAATGTTTTTCACAAAGATCAATCAATTTACTTTCAATCAAAATTTATTAAATATTTTACTTCCATCAACCAGCTTAAACATAACGTAACTTCTCATGGCACGTTTCGCCAGGCTGTTTGTGCCTGACATAATAGAGCCTATCGTTAGTGAAGATTCTGATTAAAAACGTAAAGAAAAAATCGCCGTGATGAGCATTTTACTACTTATTATAATTATTACTATCTCCAGGATCAAATGTTCAAATAGAAAGATATGAAACCCTATTCGGTAATTAAAAGACGTATTATTTAAAAAATTTTTTTTGTGGAATTTAGAAAGTTTAAGAATGATTTTTTCCATTCATTTAGGTGAAATTTCATTCTTTGTATTTTAAATGCAATACGAAGGTCCAACAAATCGTTATCTGTGCTGTTAAAGTATGTTAAGTCGGGATTAATTTTTTGAAGAAATGCTCTAAAATAATTATATTATGTCTGAACATGTTTTTGGGATGAGGTTTTGTGGCTTCAAGAAAAATCCGTTGGCCAAAAATAAAAATTCTATTATATGCAAGATCATCTCAAAAAATTAACTTTTACTAACGCGTCGCCATTGCATTTACAAAAGCTCTGATAACAACAAATATTTTAATTACTACAGCAAATATAATCTTAGAAAAATGTCATTTTGAGCGCGTGATGATATGAAATGAAATAAATAGAAAATGGGATATTTTTTTAATAATGCGAGACAATGCAATAAATGCAGACTAAGGATTTTTTTTTTTTGGATCGTTTGCAATACTAAAGCGACTGATTCAATGAAATAGTTAAAAGGAATAAAAATGTATTTCAACTTGGCCGTTCAAGAAATGATGTTCTGACATGATATATTGAAATATGCATAGCAGATTTCATTTTAATCTTTTTTTTTTTGAAATTACTTGAATAAAAATGATTAAAAAAACCATCTATAAAACCAAAACCAGTGAAATGGCAAAAGTGGTTTAAAAGTTGGAAAAAGGATTTTAGGGGAGCTCAAAAAGAGATATAGAGCAAAAAATAATTTCATTTAGAGATCTATTCCAACATTTGCTAAGAATATTGCAAATAGATATAAAAAATATAGTAATAGTTATAGTAATAGTTCCTGATCTAAGAAACTAGCTTATTTATACTTACTATTTAAATATCGAGGTTTAACTGATAAATAACACGAACATTTTGATTATTTTTGGCATCGTGAAGCATTAAAACAATTATAAGAATATTTCTAAATGAATAAATTACTTATTCTCCACTTAAACCTATTGAAACTTTTACATACTATATTCGAACAAAAAACACGCATTAGATTTTTCATAAGAAAATTTGTATTTGAAAAAAGATTTGTATTTGAGAAAAATAACATTAAAATGTATCTAAATGCAAACATTAAAATCAGTGTAAGTCGCCAAAAGATGCACTGAAAAAATTTCGGGCTGTTTTGAGGGGGGGGGGGGGGAACCTTTCCAAACGTTATGAAAATTAAGTTTAGAAAAGCTCATTTTTTTGCCGTCTTAGTCTCATAAATTTTATTACAACATTATTTGTATCCTATTATTCCATGCAAAATCCACTATTCGATGTAAGGTACTTACGTATTATATCGTGAACGCCAACGGTTTAGTAACTCATTGGCGACGGATTCAAATTTGGCGATAAACCGTCGACGCCAACGAAACCTACGAAATGGCTGACGACAGTTAAGATTTGAACAATTTTTTAAATAATGGCGGTTTAACAACTCACTGGCGACGCCTCCAAATTTGGCGATAAAGATCGACAGTCTAATACGTTAGTACCATATGTAATAATTATTTCCGTTATTTAAATTTTTTTTGAGGGGGTGGGCAAGTTTTTGAAAACATTTTACAAAGAAATCTCGGGATTTGTAGCATTTGATTATATTTCATGGCATTCAGCGCTTACAATAACTGTACTTCTATTCTGAAACATAGTGCATCATTTTACGATAACTTTCAATCTCGGAATTTGTTATAATCGATGGTTCTCCCCTGCCACTGATTGGGGGTGAATTTCCGTACGCCCATTCTCGAATTCGTTGCAACATTTTACGATTGCTTTTAAATCACAGAATTTGTAGAATTTGAATGCCACTTGCAACTGTCGAGACATCTTTACAAATGACTATTGGAAATCTAAAATTTTTGCTTAATGATACATATAAATGTTGTTGCCATAAAATTTCCTTAAATTTCACAAAATAACCCTTCATTAGAAGTTTTTACGAAAGAATGCAATTCACTTTTTGACTGATGTACTTATAATGATTTATTGTTGGGCGATCTTATATTTGATGTTGTTTTTTCTTACAGGTAATTGCCAATTTTCGAATAAAAATAGAAAAAAGAAACTGGAGCAGACGATAAAAGAAGTAGGCAGTGGTGACTAATTCTATAGGAAAACTAACCCAAATCTGGTGCTGTAATTTTCTCAAAGGTGTATATAGAGGTATTATACTTTTTGAGAGATACAGAATCAAATATACTACATTAATTAAAACCCAGATACACTGACTTTGAATAACTGCCATTCATACAAAACTTAAGCATTTCATCGATTCTTAGGCGACCATGGAGAAGAAATCCGGCTTTGGTCTGCTGCCTTCACTCGAAGAAATGGCACTCAGGATCGTGGCTGGCAATTTGTGCACTGGGACTGATGCTTTTGCTTCGAATGAGATCTTCAAAATCGAATCTATTAATACTCGGGAATTCGAAGCAGCATGCCAAACGGCGGCGGACCTGATTAAAGATGTAGTGTCCAGACTTGTTTTACCTGCATTGCTAAAGGAGAGAATGGCACTCATAGTCAGACCTCTTCTCATAGAAATATTCGAATGGAAACAATTCCATGGAAAGTTTTTCTTCAATTCGGGCGAACATTTCGATGCGAGCGTTTTAAAGCAGATGTATTGGACGTCGTTAGGCTCGGTTGATTATCAAAAAACAGCTGAAAGGCTTGTGCGTACTGAAACGTTAGACGTTGCGAAACGGTACGAATTGGCCTGTTTGTACTGTTTAGTGGATTACATTCCAGTTCTCTGGGAAGAACTCCCTGACGAGATTAAGAGAGCAGAGATTGCGAAATATCCAGCGCTACGGGGAGATACTTCTTTAGAGTACTACTGGGCTCACTGCCTGAAAGGAAAAGATGCTGATATCAGCCCTGCCTATTTAAATGATATCTCGTTTGTGAAGGACGCCTTTGAATTTGCTGCCTGCACAGGGAACGAATCAGCAATCAAATATTTTTTTCAAAAATTAAACAATGGAAAGCAAAACTCGTTTTTGTTCAGAACAATCCACTTTATCATTGCCGAGCGTTGTAGAAATCTAACGAAACAACCTTCCCTCTTTTCGAAAAGAAAGCTTTCGAAAGTGTTATACTGTCTGCTTAACATGATGAGTCCCGAACACCAGATACAAGCTCTAAAGGCGTGCCGTTGCGAAGTTTTATGTTGCTTTCTGGACTGGCCGTTGCACGATCTTTTCTTGGAGGTTGCGGCATTCATCTGGACTTTCCTTCCAGAGAGCAAGTACGATTATTTAATTGATAACATCACCATGGTTGTCAAAGAATCCGGTTACTACTTTCCAAACTTGATCCAGGAATTTTTCGTGCACAGTCCTGGAAATTTTAAGCACCATTTTCTCCGCAAACTGCATTGTTTCCTCGCCGGATTTTCCTACGACGAAGACACGGAGACTCTCCGAATCATTTTCAGAAACGTAGAACTCGGAAGCAGAACGAGACTTGTCTCCGGTTTCTGGTTTCCCAGACTCGTGAGGGATCTTATAAGGCGAGAGAAAAAAGAATTGGTCAAACTAATTATTCAGGAAACTTCGCTGTCCGAAGAAGAGAAAGAAATCCTGAAGCAGAGCATGACGAGATTCTCCTCGAGGACTTGCATTGAAATGGAAGATATCTTCGATCACCTCGACAGAACCGGGGCAGCTGAGCTTCGAATCTCATTCGAAGGACGAAATTAAACCTTCTTATTTGCCACTTTTTATTTTTTGTTCCAAGAAATTTGAATTTTAATAATAATAAATTTTCAAATTTGTTGTTATTAAAATTTAAATGATTTTTGTTAATAAAAGTTAATAATTTAACAAATTTTCGATATTTAATCAAATCTCTAAAGAATATTTTATTCGTGAGATTTTAAGGAAAAAATGCATACGCAAATGAAATGTTTTGAAATGCAAAAAAATGCATTTCAAAAGGGATATGCATATCAGTTATCTCTTTTTGAAATGAAACGGGAGAAACGGATGAACACCGGAGATGGCTAAAAATACATTCGCAAAGGATTAAAAAAAAACACCCGAAGAAATTCAAATTTTTCTTAGCCTGGTCTATAGAATTATTTTATACACTAGCCGCCCTTGGCGACCAGTCGGTTCGCCAGTATTAATGCTCGCTAAAATTATCATATAATATTTTATTTAGCTGTGTCTCATAACAGGTTTTTCACCAATATATTTTTAAACCAAACAAATTTTGATAATCATATAATTCATTTATAGTATTATTTAGTATTATTTTCTTCAGATGTTCTGTTCATTGTGCTATTCATCTTTCTCTTTCTATCCGAGCAATGATTGTCCCGGAATTGATATTTTACTAAAATGGTGGAGGGAAAGCTCTAAAATTCTACATTTTCATAGAATAATGAGACTCAAATTTTCATAAATGTAAACACACTAAACAATAAAGACAATTGGTTTTTAAGAGATGCGAAAGTTTAAAAAAAGCTCGGAAAATGCCGCGCACAGAGGAAATAATATTGATACACACACATCCTTCTTTTCTTTTCTTTTTTTTTTTCTATCCTTTTTTTCTTCACTAATTTTGTTTCTACAAACCCTATTTTCACTTTGTTATTCTTTTTTTTTCTTCCGTGCCGAAATTTTATTTTGAGCAGGCATAGATTAAATATTCATACAGACTAATAATAAAAGCAGCTATTTTGTTTCTTTTTTAAACATCCCGTAATCTATGAATGAAAACCAACTGACTTCGCGCATTTCTTTCTAAACAAATCATAATTTATTACTTCCTGCTATCTCACTCGGTTGGCGTGGGGGAAGGAAATGCAGATTTTTGGCGGGAAAGTAAGAAAAGTGTCGTTTTAACTACTTTCCATGCAGTTTTTTTAATTTTTTCTCTCCATAAGAACCATCCTCGTGTCTTAACGAAACTATTAAACAAAAAATTAGCCGAATCGGTCGAGCCGTTCTCCAGTTTTGCGCTTAGCAACGCATTTAGAGCTCCATTTTTATTATAATAGATTAGCTGTCAAAATCATCTTCATTTGTTTCTAAAAATAAAGGTAAGACATTCAGAAAATTTCATTTTAAACTGAACTATGTAGTGGAAAATATTTCATTAGTTTCTCTGTGACTCCAGGACAAAACATTTAGTCATATGGTACTTACACTGTTCAAAATTGTTTTTTATGATGCAAAAGCAAAAAGTGTAAGTTGTGACTATTTATTGCTTTCCAAACGTTATATATATTTCTCTATAATGTTTGCAAACATCCTTTGATACTTTTTATACTGGAATTCACAACTTCCTGCAGTATGACCTATATAGATTTCTTGGGATTTCCAGCAGAGATTCCCAATATTATTTTAATACCGATTTGTTTAAAAAACACTGGTATTATGTCTGTTAAAAATGAAAACCTTTCACCTGAAATGACAAGACATAAGGAAAGTAACTGTAAATACATATATGCGTCGCTTAAGAATATTTCTGTACAGGTGAACGTTTTTTTTTGTTTTGTTTATTGTACAGGCAGTGGCGTAGCAAAAATAACTGAAAAGAATATAATCTTTTTCGTCTCAATAATATTACTTAGAGTAGAAAATACAAATAATGCTAGGAGTATGACTGTGTGTGTTCCCTCCCCTCTTTATAATATTTTATTTCAAAGATTGATGTCAAAATTTTTCTATTTCTCCCATCGGCACCCTCAGAGGCATCAGTATTCTGCTTCAGTGGCGGTTTTATATATTTTTTTAGTGTTAGTCACTTCAGACTTACAGGGGTGTCAAAATCTATTCGACGCCAATCGCAGTGTTAGGCAGGCAAGTTTCTGTGTTTAAAATTTTGTTCACAGGAAATTTTTCTCTTGCGTTTTTTTTTAATACAATGAAAGAAATGAATAAATGCATGAAAATGTCTTTATTCAGGAAAGGTGAAAATAAAAATAACTGTAAAAACAGATGAAAAAACAACAACTGCTAGCCTAATAGTTAATTTTAAAGCAAAGATATTCAGAAAGAAATATATTTATACATAAGAAATATGTATATTTTGTGATTTTTAAAAAATCATATACCATATGTACTTTCTCAGTAACAAAATATATTTTTTGTGCAATTGGGAGAAAATAAGCGTTATAGAAGCAATAATTATTATTATAGGAATTGTGTACAAAATCGAAAACTAATAAGGTGAAATAAAAAAACGTAAATTAATATAGTTTTCTTTACTTTCTTATATTAATTTATTTTATTTAAGAGGTATCACAAAATAATTTAAAATTTGTAGCCTCATATTCCCATAATCCGCCACTGGCCTCCTTATCCTTCCCGTCGCTACGCCACTGCATGCAAACTTATCACTCAGTTTCTCTGTATGTTGAAAATGAAGCTGAAACTTTTCCTGAAATATATATTGAAAGATTTCTTTCTTTAAATTCACTGGAAGTGGAAAAAAGAAATGTTCTCATTTAAATGTACGCAAAAGAAGAATACTCATTTCCCAGTCATAAGTTAGCGTTAATTTTAAAACGTTTAAATGCAACAATTGCAATTTAAACTTGATATTTAGTATGTGAAATCTAGCACTTGATATTTCTTGACACTTTATTTTGTAAATATTGAATATCTTTGATTCTGTAGATTGCGAATTTGATCATGTAGTATTGTGAAAATATTTTGTACTGCCTAATAAAAGTTATTAATAACACTTGTTGATTTATTTGATAAGATTTATTAACCTCTTACGTGGAACGATTGCCCAGAAACAACACATTTCCAAATGCTTATATATATATATATATATATATATATATATATATATTGTAAAGAAGCTTTCGTACACAGATGCCTGTATATTAATTATTAAAATAAATTTAAAAAAAAAACAAAAATTTCCAAGAAATAATCAAACATTTAAAAGAACACGAAAATATGTATATCTCCCGTAGTATGTACACTTCAACGTTTTCTTGGTGCAATACTTCACCATTTGCAGTCATAAGAGTTAATGCTTGTTTTTTTTACTCTAGCGATTTTTGAACAAGCAATTTATTGAACAATAATTAGTAGTTATTGAACAAGACCTAAAATAGTAATTATTGACGAAGCAACATATTGAACAGGAACTAAAGTGATATTTATTGAACAAGAATTAAACTAGTAGCTATTGAAGAAGCAACTTATT
>JAOUZG010016652.1:412366-439213 GCA_026289955.1 Argiope argentata | reverse complement strand
GTCAGCCCATAGTAATAATAATTATATGCAGCTTAATTACGCTACATCTACAAGGCATCTTCTGTAATCGGAGCCCAACATCTAATTACTTAATTGTTTTTGGAGAGACACGCATCTCTTAACAAATGATTTAAGTGAAATATATAATCAGTAGATTGAGGGAAAAACTGCTGACGAATTACGATTTTTAAATTTTTACATATATCATCTGCTCTGTGAACCATATTTAACAAAATCTTCTAGAGACAATAAATTCTTAAAATAAAAAATGGTCCCTCCAATCAACTAAATCAATTATCAAAGCTGACCGATCGATGAAAATTTCAATATAACTATTCGATAAAAATTGGCGATTTTAAATCATTTTATCAAGATCTCAAAGAAGCCAATCAGGGCTACTCATAAAAGATGGTCTAGATAATGAAAATGATGATTGTTCTAAACTTGAAATATTCAGAACTGAATAAATCGGCCAGATTTGATAACTGAAGATAGAAATGTTTATTTATTTATTTAGAAGTTGAAATATTAAGAATATTTTACAGAATATGAATCTATAAGACCAAAGGAATTGAAACCATAATTTTTTGAAATATATTTATAAGCCAAAAAAATGTTATTATGGATATCATTTTTATACATATAAAAATAAAATTAAAAACTGAATGTTTCCTTTAATCTGTGAAATGTTTGCTGAATAATTTCTTGAGATATTATAATTTATAAAAAAAATTATAACGTTTCAATTTCTGTATTGAACATAAAACCTCAATGTCGGACTACTCTGCATTCAGTTCTTAGTTTTATTTAAAGACATGCTTGGATTGAGTGAAGAGGTCTTTATATTATTAGAAGTTTCATCATTTCCACAATAATTTAAAAGTGAATTTTACGTGCACTGATATAAAATCAGAGAGAGATGCGGAGTTCAAAGATAGGACTGCTTAAGGCCTATATAATAGAAAAAGTGAATTATATGACTATCGAAATTTGAAGCTTAAAAATGTTTTGCTGAAAAATTTATTATGAGATCAAGTTATAAATAAAAAAAATTGATTGAACCCTTTAGTCGGAATTAATATCTGGTCGGAATTAATATCGGTTAATAATAGAATTAACCGACTGGTCGCCAAAGGCGCTAGTTAAGAATGAATTCAAATAAAAAATAATCAATTAAAATAAGAAATTAATCGCCTCAATGAGAACAAATGATTTAATTAATGGAAATATTATATATAATTGCTTATTGAAAAATTATTGAAAAATGTCTTTTAAAATGTTAAATGTAACTGTATTGAAAAAAGAAGTCTGAAAACCTTACTGTTTGAAATAACATTTATTATTCGTGATCAAACACAGGCCCTGCCCCCTTTTCTTTAATATTTTAGAGTGATAAGAAGAGTTTATTGATATTAAAAGAATTTTTAAAAGAATTCGAAAGATTAGATTCAGAATTAACTGTTGAGGATTCTGAAATAGAGGAATTCGGAAATTGATATTTTTCCTTGAAATTAAAATTTTAAATAAAATTGATGTTTTTAATGAGCCTCAATCTCCTTGTACTGAAACGCTGAATTCATCTGCTAATTCGAATTTTCTTTAACCAAAACTTAATATACCAGTGTTTTTTGGTAACTTTGTAGATTGGTTGAAAATTAAGGATTTATTTATATCCACAGTTCATTCGCAAATGTCATTAAGCAATAGTCAAAAAGTTCAATATTTGAAAAGTTTGCTAACTGATGAATCCGTTTCTTTGATCAAACTCACACCGTTGCCCAAATGACTCCCACGAAGACGCGTGGGGAAAATTAATGGACATGTATGATTAAAAAAAAATGAAAAATATCCATGCATCGATTAAAGCACTTTTGGAACAAAATTGAGAAACAGTTGACACGAGTGATGAGGTTTTGAGAGGATTAAAATATTTAGGAGAAGAGGCATTTAGCAGATATCCATGGCTGATTCATTTGTTATTTCAAAAATTAGATCCTGAAACAAGAAGACTTTGGTCCGTGAAAACTTCAGAAATAGAATTTCCTACGTTAACAGAATTCTTGTGGAGTTTTAAAATTCCAGATATTCATCCAGATGAATTCATGGTTTACAATGAATCTGATGCTAAAATTACTACTAAGTATAATTTTGTTGCATGTGAAAATATCCAAATAAACAAAACTGATAAAAAATTTAAAATGTTCAGGAATGCATAAATTGTTTAAATGCATTCAATTTAGAATTATGGATTTGAATGCTCGGATGAATTTTTTAAAACGAAACTATTTTTGCTTTTTATGTTTGAATTCGCATAAATATAAGGAATGCCCAAATAATCATTTAAAATGTACCTTATGTCAAGGAAAACATAATGCTCTGTAGCATGAAGACGTTAAAAGTAGTAGTGCACGTGTTTCAGATCACAAACCTGATGATTGAAGAACCGCACGCCACCCCCCTGAAAGGGAAATCTGTCAAGGGGAAGAAACGCAATGCAGTAAGTATGAGGCACCTCAAAGGCCCGTTAGTTCCAGCACGTTTCTCAACAACTCCAAATTTATAGCATTCTTTCCCACCGCAAATGTTTTACTGATAAAAGTGAGGATGGTTCTTTTTTATTCAGAGCTACTATCTCGATAGCTATTCGGAATCTGGTTGCGTAACTGAAAATGTAATAAATATTTTAGGGTTACAGAAAAAAGAATGCTAGAGTGGCCTTGAGTGGTACTGAAGCAGGAACCACACGTGGCTCAATTAATTTAAAAAGTGGGTCAAGATACAGCAAAGAATGTTTGACACTTAATGCTTTTATTTTAAATAAGGTTACTTCCAAAATTCCAGTAGAGAACGTTAACATCAAAGAATTAGATTATTTGAAGAAGACCCCTCTGTCCGATGAAGATCTTTCAAGGCCATCAGAATGTGATATATTATTAGGCTCTAATTGCTTTTTCTCAATCTTTCGTAATGGAAAAACCAGCGGTTTTGAATGGGAACCAGTTGCGCAAAGCACGATAGTTGTTTGGGTTGTCGTAGTACAGATTCGAAGAGATTCTATTTCATTAACGTATACACAATCGCATCTGATTTTTGTGGGAAATGGTTGCAACATTGATTCGGTTTTGCTAAAATTTTGACAAATTGAAGAATTGCTGGATAAAAAGCTTCTTTTATCAGAAGAATTTTGAAAATCATTTTAAATCGACTTACAGAATAAATGATCAGGCTCAATTTGTCCTGATCATTTATTTAATAAATAGGTAATCATTTCAAGATTACCTGCTTATATTAATCAGTTAAGAGATACAAGGGGAATGGCTGTTTTTAGATTTATAGGAATGGAAAAGAAATTTAAATTTGACTTAGAATTTGAAATGGAATATAAGAGTTTTTATGAATGAGTATGAAGAATTGGGGCATATGTCACCTAATAAAGACTTTGATTCTTCTAAACCGGAATACTTTTCCCCCATCAAGTTGTGCAAAAAAAGAAAAAAAGACAATATTACAACCAAACCTCGAATTGTGTTTGTTGGATCCTGCAAATCATCTAATCCTGATTCGTTGAATTCAGTTTTAGGGGTAAGACAAATATTATAACCAGATGTTTTTACTGTTCTCATCAGATTCAGACTAAATGATATTGATTTCACTTCCGATTTAAAACAAATGTAAAAACAAATTTTAATTGATCCAGAAGATCAAAACTTGCAAATAATAGTGTGGAAAAATTCGCCTGATGACCAGAGGCGGCGAAAGCAGGGGGGCAATTGCACCCCTGTCGGTAGCCTCTTGCCCCCCCCCCTTCGGCGAGACATTTTAGTTTCGTCGACAAAAATGTTCATTTCAGGATGGTTGTAGAGAGCTGCGCATTATCGAATATGATTATTTATAAACCTCCTTGAAATGAATATATTGTAAACAATCGAAATATCCAAGTAATGGTTAAATTGTTTGGACTATATTTGGCAAAATATTCGATAGGGTGGTAGATCAATAATATGCCTATTTTCATAGACAATTTTCGATAGACCTAAAAATTGAAAATAATGGACGTCGAAGACATATGTGAAGCAGATTTTCAGGCATCTGATGCAAATGTCTTTCATTCAGCTCATAATTTGTACTACTTTTGACGATATAACCGACGAAGGTGGTAAGCTGATTTACAGGCAATTTTCGATCAATCGACTGTAAACTCAATGCGACGAATGTCGAAGAAGTCTGCAGATTTCCGACATTTAATTAAATAGTCGTTCATTTAACTTATAATTTTGGCTTATTTTGGCAATATATCCGACAAGTGAATGAGATATCGTATTAATTTTTTCTACAAATGTACAATGAACAATGAAAGGAAGGACCAGTATCTGAATTTAAAAAAAATCTAAATAATGCTTGATTTTCTTTAATTAAATGTAAAATTAACTATTTTGAGTTATTTTGAAGCCAAATGAGAGATAGTGTGCTTGCCCCCCCCGTCGGATTTGTCTTGCCTCCCCGTCGGCAAATTCATGCCGCCCCATCTGCTGATGACACTGTTAAAGAATAAAAACTTTCTACTGTAACTTATGGAACTTCATCCGCTCCATTTTTAGCTACTAGATGTTTATATAAAATAGGCTTAGATTCTCAAATTATAAATCCTGAAATATCTAAAATAATTCAAAATTCCTTTTATATGGATGATCTAATGGCTGGAGCAAAATCTAATGAAGAAGCAATCGCGTTAATCCGAAAACTGTCGGAAATTCTTGATGTCCAAGGATTTTATTTTAAAAAATGCCGTTCCGATTCTCCATATGTTTTACATAATTTAGTTGAAAATCTAAGTGCTAATGAATTCAAGGCGGAAATTCATTCCGAAAACTATTCTAAAACTTTGGATTTATTTGGGACTCTTTTATTTTTTTCCTTGTTTTTTAAAATTGACGCTAACTTTGAAAATGAAATTACCAAAAGATCTCTATATCGCAATCTGCAAGATTATTTGATCCTATGAGTTTTCTTTCATCTTGCACAATATTAATATAAAGATTAAAATGAAATCTCCTATGCCTATTTCAATGTATCATGTCAGAACATCATTTCTTGAACGGCCAAGCACCACGTGCTCGCGCAAGTTAAATTATATTTTTTATTCATTTTAAACGTTTCGTTGAATGAGTCAATTTAGTATCGCAAACGATCCAATAAAACTTTGTCTCGCATTGATTGTGTAAAAAAATATATCACGTTTCCTATTTATTTCATTTCGTATAATCTTGTGCTCAAAATGACATTTTTCTTGGTTTTATTGGCTGTAGTCATTAATTAATTTATTTTTAATCAGACCTTTTGTAAATGGGATTGCAACACGTTATTAAAAGCTGATTTTTTGAGATGCTCGTGCAGATAATAAAATCTTTATTTTTCGCCTACGTGTTTTTGTTGGTGCCATATAACCTCATTCCCAAAACAACACCACGTTCTGACATGATAAAAAAATCTTTTATAAGCAGTTATGGTTGCTGAAACTTGATCGGAACAGAGCATTACCGGAACATTTTGCAGATAAGTGGCGTGAATTCAAAAGGGGATTTCAGCAAATGTGTCACATTTCTACCACGAGATGGCTTCTTCTCTTCTAATGACTCTTCAGACGCATCGGAATCAGCATACACCTGTATATTTTATGCGGTTCAACGAACTGATAACAGTGTTACTAAAGTCAGCATTTTAGCAGTTTGTAAGTGTGGTTTGCGGATGGAGCTAGGACCGAACTCCCAATCTTTTGGTTAGTAGCTGAGTATCATATCGATCAAGCAAATGGGACCCTTCAGCTCGAAGGATATTAACTGGCTTATATAGTAATCACCAAAGAGTATCTCCCCAGTGAGTTGGCGAACGATACTTATGTGAAATGTTGGTGGTGATGTTAACAACTGTCGTATTTAATGCACGCCTAGGTCATTGAGTCGCCAATAGAGGGCGCCACGACAGTTGAACGAAGCTATGTGCGAAGGTTGCGTTTATCCAAGGTCGGTCGCCGGGTTACCATTGTAAGTGTGGTTTGCGGATAGCGCTAGGTCTGAACTCCCAATCTTTTGGTTAGTAGCCGAGTATCATACCGATCAAGGAAAAGGGACCCTTCAGCTCGAAGGATATTAACTGGCTTATATAGAAATCACCACAAGTTAAAAGTGAAGTAGCTCTGCTCAAACTGGTATCCAATTCAAGACTGGAGTTAAATGGAGCTTCCTTGTTAGCCCGATTATTTTATTGTTTTAATTACTACTTTTCACAATCCTGTTATTAATATACAGGGTGTTCATTAATTATTGTCGGGGTTTCCGTACTTCATAACTTTCGATTAAAAAATATTACGCAAAAACTTATTACGTATTCGTAAATTACAACTCAAAGAATTTTACGTGACAACAATGCAATCTTAGCGCGTTTGCAGTCAGGGTAATAATGATGTCACAAATAAAAATGGCGACCGTGCACGAAAAAGCAATGTGTGTATTGTGGTTTTTCGAAACTAAATCAGTCATAATTACTCAACGTCGCTTCAGGACCACGAACAAGAAAAATCTTACTTCGGATAATTCTATCAGACGCTAGTTAACACAATTTCAGGAAACTTAGCGTTCTACAGCGAAAGAGAGAGGGAAGACCGAGCACTTCCCACATTGGAGCATGATTGTACGTGAATTTTTAGACGATAACTTTCCGACAGATGGTGTGGAAGAGGTGGACCAATCCCATTGCCTCCGAGATTACCAGATATATAACCGCTGAACTTCTTTCTATGAGGGTTTGTCAAGAACATCGTGTACAAGACCCCTCTGCCCTCGCTTGATGAACTGAGGTGCAGAATTGTTATTGCGAACCAAAATGTTGCCCCACAAATGTTGGAAAACGCTTGATGGGAACTCGAATTTCATCTTGATGTGTTACGAACCACGAAGGGCAGCCATATGCAAATTCATTCATCTTTTTAATATCGATACTAATAAAAATGGATCTCGAAATGCGTTGCTAAGCGCAAAGCTAGAGAACGGCTCGACCGATTCGGCTAATTTTTAAAAAAAATATTTTCGTTAAGACACGAGGATGGTTCTTATGGCGAGAAAAAATGAAAAAAACTGCGAGGAAAATAGTTAAAACGACACTTTTCTTACTTTCCCGCCAAAAATCTTTATTTCCTTCCCCCCACAACAACTGAGTAAGATAGCAGGAAGTAATAAATTACGATTTGTTTAGAAGTCAGTTGGTTTTCATTTATAGATAACGGGATGTTTAATAAAGAAAGAAAATAGATGCTTTTATTATTAGTCGGTATGAATATTTAATCTATGTCTGCTCGAAATAAAATCTGGGCAGGGAAGAAAAAAAAGAATAACAAAGGGAAAAAGGGTTTGTAGACACAAAAGTAGTGAAGAAAAAGAAAAGAAAAGAAGGGTGTATGTCACCATTATTTCCTCTGTGCGAGACATTTTCCAAGCTTCTATTAAACTTTTGCATCTCTTGAAAACCAATTGTATCTTTATTTGTTTAGTGTGTTTACATTTATGAAAATTTGAATCTCATTATTCTATGAAAACGTAGAATTTTAGACCTTTCCCTCCCCAATTTAAGTAAAATACCAATTCCGGGAGAATCATTGTTCGGATAGAAAGAGAAAGATGAGTAGTACAATGAACAGAGCATCTGAAGAATATAATACTAAATAATACTATAAATGAATTATATGATTATCAAAATATGTTTGGTTAAAAAAAATTTTGTTGAAAAACCTGTTATGAGACACATCTACATAAAATATTAGATGAAAATTTTAGCGAGCATTAATACTGGCGATTACGAATACTTTATCAGTTTTTGCGTCATATTTTTTATTCGAAAGTTACGAGGCACAGAAACTCCGACAATAATTGATGAACACCCTGTATATACTGTGACAGATTCCCAAGTTGCTCTTATCTGGTTGTCTTCACCTCTTCGAAATCGGAAGCTCTTTGTTGCCAACAGAACTTCAAAAATCTTGGGCTTCATCCCTCAAAATAGATGGAGGTAGGTGTCGTCTAAGGAAAATCCAGTAGATATAGGATCCAGTGGTTTGTCTCCTAAGGATCTGCCATACAGTCACCTATGTTGGGAGGGACCTACTTCCCTATCATCATCATAGGCTGATTGGCCAAGGCAATCAATATTCAAAAACAATGAATCTGTTCTTAGAAAAAGATGTTTAAGTATTTGCTGCCATTTTGAAAAATGACTTAATAGATTCATTAATTGAAAAATATTCGTCATTTACTAATTTAATTAATGTACTATATTGGGTTTGTATAAATAATTGTAAAAATGGTTACAAGAATCATACTGGTATAATTGAACCTTTAACTACAAAGGAAATAATTTCTGCTCGCTGTATTATTGTAACGTATGTTTAAAATGTATTTTTTAATGCTGAAATTAAATGTTTAAAGCCAAACCAATCAACGCTATGGAATAGCCCACTATAACCACTTTGTCCATTCATACTCAGAGTGGGAGGGCGTCTTCAAAATGCATCTGTGCTGCATAATGCAAAACATCCCATCATATTGCTCAAACAGCATAAATTAAGTATTCTAATTGTACAATATTTTCCTATTTTAAATTCGCATGCATGTGGTAATTTGTTAATTGTTATGTTACGTCAAACATTTTGGATATTAAATGTTAAAAGAAAAGTTAAAAAATGTGTTTTAAATTGTGTTATATAATATGTCAAAATATGTCAAAATAAAAAATGGGAAATCTTGCTGAAAGACATATGATTCTCAATAGACATTTTTTGTTGTTGTTGCTTATGGCACTTGCGTATGGACAAGCCCCCCGCGGATACAGCAGCAGATTCAAGCCGAAAGGAGCGTCTCTTGTTTTTGAAGCAGCGACAACTAGGGCCAAGAGTACGACTCAGCAACACGCTCACCACATATTTGCTTGCACAGCCCCTTTTTACAGGGGGGGGGGCACAGTCACACACTTCACAGATAGCAAAAAGGAGAACAACCATACCCGAGTCGGGACTCGAACCCAGGACTCCCAGAACACGAGGAAAACGCGCTACCTCTGTGGCAGGACACCGGCAGACCTTTTTTCGTCCGTGGTTATTGATTTCTCAGGTCCAATTACTATATTGACGCACCGACGCCAAGGAGATAAAACAACAAAAGGTCATATTGTAGCATTTGTATGGTTTGCTGCGAAGTCTTTACATTTAGAATTCGTTACTGATTACACGTTCGATTCCTTTATCGCTCCATTGAAACGGGTTTGCACAAGAAAGAACATACCGAAACATATTCATTCAGACAATTGAACTAACTTTTTAGGAGCTAAGAGGATGTTCAAAGATTTATACTACTACTTATCTAAAATTAATCTGTATCAAAAGGTTTCCTATTTTCTTTCTGAACAAGAAATTGAACAGGAATTGCATACTATCCCTCCTTTGAGTCCACGATTTGGTGGTATCTGGGAAGCTGGTGTAAAATCTGTAACATTTCACTTAAAGCGAGTTTTAGGAAATTAAAACCTAACATTTGAAGAACTTTATACATTATTAATTCAAATAGAGACGATATAAAATTCAATACCTCTTGCTGCGTCAGCCTTATAAGCCAGATAATATCCTTCGAGCTGAAAGGCCCCTTTTGCTTGATCGGTATGATACTCAGCCACAGGCCGAAACGTCGCAGGTTCGTACCGTGACCTTCAATCGCTATACTCTAGTTAGTTAAGATAATGATGACTTAGGGAACTTAAATGTTCTAAAACCATCTCATTTTATAATTGGAGATGTAATTGCTAGCTCTTCTGAAACACTGGAAGTGTCTACACTTCCATTGGGGAAACGCAAGGGTATTGTCCAAAAAATGAAATTAAATATTTGGAAAAGATGGCATAATAGATTATTTGAGCCCGTTACAAAATAAGAGAAAGTAGAAAGATTGGTATCCAAACATTAAAATCTGTGATGTTGCAATTATTAGAGAAGATAATATTCCCCCAGCGATGTGACCTCTTGGTAAGGTTGTAGCTACACATCCTGGTGAGGATGGGACCGTAAGCGTGGTTACATTAAGAACTTTGAAAGGGCCTTTTAAAAGGCCTGTAGTTAAATTTTGCATATTACTTGTGCATCAAAAATGACTTCTTGATGGGTGGGAATATGTTTATGTGATTTTATTATTTGCAATTTCCGGATTTCATTTAATTATTTTATTTGAATTTTTTATTCTTTATATAATTATTCATATAGTAATTATTAATTAACATATCTGAAGCAGTATGCTGTAAACGCTATTTTAAATGATCAAGTATGCTATTTTAAATGATCAATCACTTGAGCTTTTTTTACTGTAAACACTTCAATCAGAGTGTCGTTGCGAAACCGCCGCTACCTTTCCTTTAGCGGCGAAAATTGATATTCTTCGTTCTCTCTTTGTTAGCTGCAATTTCTTCATTTATATCTATACTATGTTACCTGATATATGTGTGTGTGTGAAAATAAATAAGAAAAAGACAAGAAAGCATATTTTTTAGATTAAATACACACACCCTGCTACGCTAAACTTTTAGTTTATATATATGTGTGTGCGTGCGTGGGTGTGTGTAACGTAATCCATATTAATTTTGAATTGAAAACGGGTTGTAGAATCGTGACCCAAAATCAAGGAGAAAACACATTGATTTTTTAATTTCTTTTTATTCCAACAATGTGGCAGAAGAAGGAAATAAGGCATAAAAAAATGTAAAAAGCAACGAAAAATGCATCTCTGGTCTTATATACTACTAGCTCTTACCCGCGACTTCGTACGCGTGGAAATTTTGTTGTGTATATGTGAGAAGTGACAGTCTAAAATGTTATCGAAACCGTATGCATGATTAAATTTTCAACGTTAATTGGAGCAACGCAAAGACATGCATTTTAAGCGCCAGCTGGGGTAACGCAATGCAGATTAGAAATTTTTTGTTTTATTTCAATTTAA
This sequence comes from Argiope argentata, assembly GCA_026289955.1. NCBI lineage: Eukaryota > Metazoa > Arthropoda > Arachnida > Araneae > Araneidae > Argiope > Argiope argentata. The sequence continues at coordinate 428,189 of JAOUZG010016652.1, read as the reverse complement.
AAGCATTTCTGAAGGAATCAAAAGATCTATTAATTAACAATGTTTAATTTTAGTGTTTAATTCATCATACATTACAATGTTTAACTCATAATTAACAATGTCCAATGTTTCATCATAATCAACAATGTTTAATTCATCGTACACTACAAAAATAAACGGAATCGTTCAAAATAACCGTTACGTCAAACATCATTAGCGTGGGGTATGTTTCGGTTGGCAAATAATTCTAAATTATTTGCCAACCGAAACATACCACTATAAGCATATATAAAAATATATAGCTAACACAAATACAATTTAATTACAAAAACACACAGTGGAGCAATTTTAATACATAGTCATTTTTGCCAAAAAAAAAATAGTTTGCCACCAAATTTTAGCGAAATGGCATTTCCAATTACAAGGTTTCGATGCCCGTTGCAGCAAATTACTAGAAAATAGAAAAAAATATATCAATAAATGCAGTAATACGGAATGAACTAAAATGATAAAAATAGGCAATAGGAATAAGTATAGCAAGAAAAAAATCAAGAGAAATGAATAGGAAATAACGAATTATATTAACACAAGAACAGCATAGGAAAAAAATGTAATAAACATTCCTTTAGAATAGTAAGATAATATTAAAAGAACACCGGAAGTAGAAAAATAAAAACAAACCATTCAAAAAGCTCAGGCAGATGTTTTCAGATTTTTATTTTTATTTTTTGGCGGAATAGTTAGTTTTTAATGAATAAAAAATAAACCTCTCCATTAACCGGAATAAAAATTAGCCCATGTTCTTCTGTTGACTATAATCTGTGTGCTAAATTTCATCCATTTTCCTTCAGCCGTTCTGGCGTGATTGAACCCCATCATCCATCCATCCAAACTTTCACATTTATAATAGTAGGATAGATGTTATTCTCATAAATCACACACATGTAGATTTCTGACAGGAATTCTTATACATTTGACCTTGGCGAGAGAAACACAGGCCTGCCTCAAGAGAGTTCTTCCTATATTCCTTCATTTGTTTTAACAAATAGGAAAAGTGGACTGGATCAGGGAATAACATATCATTTTGGAATGAAGTTACTATGGAATAAATTAAGACAAAACTTTGGAAATATATTAGAAATGAAATTAAGAGATTAATAGATACTATATGTTATATAATCCGTAACTAATTTAGAATTGAAAGAAAGTTGAAGAGTCGTGATCCAAAGTCATCAAATTCACACATATTGTCTTTCTAATTTCGTTTTATTCCAGCCCTATAAGCCGTACCTGCCGTTGGTTTACATGGAAGAGGGTAGAAAAAGAGAACGGAAATATTTTACCACTGGTTTATTTACTAGAATATTCTCATAAATCACGCATGTGTAGATTTCTAACAGGAATTCTGATACATTTGGCCTTGTCAAGAGAAACAGGATTATTTTATAAGAAACTATTTTTTATATAAGTGATTTATTACTCATCGAAGGAATCCCCTAAATGAATATTTACACCAGTGATTTATTATTCATTCACTCGGCACGTGGACTCTATTACGCATTCCCTTTATAAGATTTGTTTTATTTATTAAATAGGAATAGTGGAATGGATCAGAAAATAACAGTTTAGAAGGAAGTTACTATGAGCTAAATTAAGACAAAACTTTGGGAATTAATTACATTTAAAATTGGAGCTTAATATCTATCTATCTATCTATCTATATAAACTCTTAATTGTAATCCTAATTAATTTCCAAACTTTATCTTAATTTAGCCCATAGTAATATCATTCTAAAATATTCTCTTATTTCCTGATCCATTCCACTTGTTCTAATTAGTTAATTCAAGAGAAGCTGTGTAAAATTGCTGAAACAGCTAAACGCCGGTTACTTTCTCACATTCCGTGGGAGAGATGAAAATTGCTGATCTAAACAAAATACCTTTAAAAAGGTTTCTGTGTTTCCCTTGCCTCTTATGTCTGTCATGGAAATCCCAATCGAAATCTTATTTTAGAAGCTCTATAAAAAATATTTCTCCTTTCCAATTCTTGGTATTTAAGACCAGGGATAATGATTTTCCGCCCCTTTTTTACACTTAGCTTTTTCGTCAATTCCGTGTTGTGTCGTTCTGTGTTATGCACGTCGCTTTCGCTTGTAAATAATGCCTGCTCCCGTGATGGAATAAAAACATAAAAAATTCAACCTGTCTTCTCCATGATTTCGGCACGACTTTGCTATCTGCTTTCATCAAATAATTTAATTTTTTTCATTATAAATATATATATATATAAACCAAATTTATCTAAGAAAAATCTATATATAAATTAAAAAAAGAATTCAAAAGTAAATGTCTCTTAAAATATTCCTACAAGTGGGTCCGACGTTAAATGGGATTTTTAGATTATGATATGATGACTTTAAAATATTCTGACAACAAAATGAATAAGAAATTCGAGAAATTCAAAATGAATAAAACATACTGAATAATTATTTTAAAATATAATTTTTTCTTATTTTAAGCCAATCGGCGCTCCATTTTTGCATTTATTTCCTATTTTCGAAGTGGTAATAAATTTTTCCAGACTAGAATGAATTCATCAAATTTATCGTCAGAAAGTATCGAGGTGATGCCAATTTCTGTCACTATTAGCTCCGTAAATCATACAGACATCACTTTTCAGCATATAGTGCTCCCTACATGAATATCGATTTTAATTTTTTCCACTTTCGTTCCCGGGATTGCAAAGGCGGCTCATACGACAGCGTCGCCATGGTTACCATCCAGCTGTAGTCATGACAACGAAGAGCATCATAGGAGCAGCTTGATAAACCTATTTATAACCGATGTATTTGGGGAAGATCAGAAACAGTCTGACGGGCTTTTATTCTCTCTTCTCTTTTAGTCAATATTTTCATATTTTTCTGACTAGTTCTGATACTCCAAATAAAAATATCTTCAGAAAATTTTTGAACCAAAGTTGTTTTTTTCTCAGAAAAATAATTTATATAATTTTAAATGATGTTTCAAAAATTCTCGAATTTTTTTGGAGGGGGTAAACTGAGAGGGGATGAATAATTTTTGCATATGCTAGTAACCAGGGGCTTTATATCGATGTAACGGCACAGAATAGGCAAATGAAAATTCCGCTTAGAAGCCGCGTGTAAACTATTTTGTTAGGAAACTCAAACTAAACTAAATGTAGTTAGTTTACACACACAATCTTACCCGCGACTTCGCACACGTGAAAATTTTGATGTGTATATGTGAGAACTGACAGTGTAATCACAATGTAAAATGCAATCAAAGTCGTATGTATGCATAATTTTTCAACTTCAATTGGAGCAACGCAAAGACGTGAATTTTAAGCACCAGTTCGGGTAACGCAATGCAGATTAGAACATTTTAATTTTAATTCATCTTTTTTATTTTTATTCAAAAGCACTTCTGAAGGAATCAAAATATCTATTAATTAACAATGTTTAATTTTAAATTTATCGTACACTACGAAAATAAACAGAATCGTTTGAAATAACCGGTCGAAAACATTGTTACGTCTAACATCATTAGAGTGGGGAAAAGAAACTACTTAAAAGCTACGTGCTTGAAACTATAAGGGTACTTTTAAAAATTTAATCGAAAATGATAAAAATAGGCAAAAGGTATATGTATAGCAAGAAAAAGAAATCAAGAGAAATGAACAGGAAATATCGAATTATATTAACACAAGAACAGTGTAAGAAAAAAATATATATAATAAACCTTCCTTTAGAACAGTAAGATAATATTAAAATGAACAACGGAAACAGAAAAATAAAAACAAACGATTAGATTTTTTTTTGTTCTGATGAAAAAGGCTTTATGTTGGGAAATCCTACAGTAAATTACAAAGAATTCCATTAGATAAGATAATATTAAAAGAAAACCGGAAATAGAAAAATAAAAACAAAGGATTCAAAAAGCCTCAGGCGGATGTTTTCAGATTTGATTTATTTTTTGGTGGAAAATTTAATTTTTAATTAATAAAAAACTAACCACTCAATGAACCGGAATAAAAATAAGCCTATGTTCTTCTGTAGACTATAATCTATCTCTGTGCTACATTTCATCCAATTTCCTTCGGCCGTTCTGGCGTGATTGGACCCCATCATCCATCCATCCAAACTTTCACACACACACACACACACACACACACACACACACACACACACACACACACACACACACACACACACACACACACATATATATATATATAAATCGGGAAGAGAGGTTGAATTTTTAATTTTGTTTTATTCCATCTCGAGAGGCACGCATTATATACAAAAGGTTAGAACACAAACACACAAGAAGGTAAAAAGACATTAAAGAGGAACGAAATAATTTTTTACTTCTCTTATATACCATGATATTCTCATGAATTTGACTCGTGTAGATTTCCGACAGGAATTCTTACACGTGTTGACCTTGACAAGAGAAACGCAGGGATCCGAAAGAATCTGTTTACATCGTTAGTCTCTCTTCCTTCACTCGGCACGTGGACCGATGGCGCAGTATCTTTATAAAGCATCATTGGGTTTATTGAATAGAAAAAAGGGAATAGGATCAGGAAATAAGAGAATATTTTAGAATGAAGTTTCTATGTACTAAATCAGGGATTCACAACCTACGGCCCGCGTAGACTTTGAAGTTGGCCCGCGAATGTTGTTAATAAAATAAGGCTAATTTAAAATGAAATGAGACTTTTTTCAAATGAAAAAGGATAAAAATCTGAAAAGAAAACGATTCTACAGCAGAATAAATAATTTTCAGTTGTTCATTAAGTTTATTTACTTTTCATTACGAAGCTTTTCAGTTTGTTCCCTTCATGGCCACCTGCGAGTAAGAGTTTTCGCATAGGAGAAGCTCGCGGACGTGAAAAATGTCCGCACATGAAAATGCAGTATGAGGATCCAATTCAAATCTTGCGTAATGCATTTGATGATCGGTTTGCAGATTTTGAAAAGTGTCTAACAAAAATTGATGTAATTTCTTCTCCATTTTCTGTCGATGTAAATCTAGAGGATGAGAGTGTGCAGTTAGCCTTAAATGATTTACAAAAGTCTGATTTTTTTTAAAAATTCAGTTTAAAGAAAAACCAATATTAGAATTTTATTAAGATTTACCCGAGGAATTTTCGTGCTTAAAGCAAAACGCAGCTGCATGTGCAACTTTTTATGATAGCACTTCGTGAATTTACACAAATAAAAAATATAATAGCAGATGAGACTTTTTTATTATTCTATTCCTTGTTTTGTTTTACGTATTGCCACAACCAATCTTGGCCCAATATACAATCAAAAATTTCAGATATTCAGTCCCAGCCTTCTCATGAATGTTTACTACTTTTGATTAATTTTTAGCTCAAAATTTAAATTGTGTTCTTTGTATAATTACCAAAAAGTTTGCCCTCTGTTATTCTATTTCAAGTTTGCCACATTTTAAGCAATAATCTTTTTGGGGGGGGGGGGTAAAGTATTTTAATCAAATCTATAACATTTGTCTAGCATTCATTTATTTATTGCATAATGTAGCGCATGAGTAAAATAAGTAAAGTAATAATAGCAACTCGTGCATATTGCGACAAAAAACACACACACAGTATTTTCACGTTTATAACATGTTTTAGCATTCACATGCTGCTTTGGCCCTCGACATTTTTTTTTTTTCATATTTTGGCTCCTCATCCTGAAAAGGTTGTGCATCCCTGTACTAAACTAAAACAAAACTTTAGAAATTAATTACCATTGAAATTAGAGTTTAAAGTATATATATATATGTGTGTGTGTGTGTGTGTGTGTGTGTGTGTGTGTAACTTGACTTATTTTATTGCTTGCATCATCAACTTACTTAAAACTTACTTTAAAAACTTATTTCTTTTGAAAATTGAAAATATATTAGAATTTTAAATAGAGTTAGTATTTATTCTTTATGCACAAAATAAGTGAAATTTGTATTCATTTCTCATCTAAAAGCGTGTGATTCTTGAAATATGACCATTTCTAAGTATTAATCTAAACCAGGTTTTCTCCTAGCAACCATGAGAGATAATATGATGTGATAAAGTGCTTTAGTAGAGGCTTGTTTTCGAGCTGGAGTTATGTGTCTCTACATGTGAGGGCTCGGCCGGGATACAATGACAGCGAAATTGACCGAAAATCTTCGCACCGATAAGAATTCGGAAATTTCATATTTAGTTTTCATCAAAAATTTGTGGTGCTAGCTTCATAAGCCAGATAACATTTCCGGCCGAGTCGATTCCGGCCGAGTCGACTCGGTATCTACGATACCGAAGTCGACTTTTGGTATTATGGTCATGGTACTCGGCTACTGGCCCTAGCGTCGCAGGTTCGTATCGAGACCTTCAATCGCTACATTAGTGACCTTGGCAACGCAACCTCCTGCAACAGTCGTGGCGCTATCTACCAGCAGCAAAAGTCGTCAAACTCACTTGACGCAAAACAAGCAAGCAAACAAAGCCGGAAACCCCACTTCACGCGAGCAAAAGCAAAGTCGTCAGAGACACTTGACGCAAGCAAACAGCAACACGACATAACGCTTGGCGCTATTAAAAAAAAACGTTCGTCTCACCGCCGATTCAATGGTGGGGGATTACGGTGGCGCTAGCTTCATAAGTTAGATAACATCTACGATACCGAAGTCGACTTTTGTTATTATGGTCATGTTACTCGGCTACTGGCCCTAGTGTCGCAGGTTCGTACCGCGACCTTCAATCGGTACAAATTTTTCTGTTCGGTAGTGGCGGAAAAATTGAAAAAAAGAAAAAGGCTTCGGTGCGGCAGTGGCCGGCAAACCTAATAATAACAACAACAAAAATCTTGGGCGTGACAGAGGCCGGCAAAATGTTTCAAGAAAATTTTAGGTCCGGTTGTGGCCAGCGAATTGTGAAATTCTTACAGAAAGGTCTTTCCACAGATATAATCTAAGAACAGGTAGGAGATTTTTCTACATCATTTTGAATTAAGAATCTTGCAAGCATTTATTAAAAGATTTGTAAACTTGACTTTTCAAGAAAAAGAAATTTTTTGAATGTGTGTATTTTAAGAATTTTTGTTTTGAAGAAATATTAGCATCGCTATTATATTAGTTTTTTTAATAAGAAAATTAAGACATATCCAAAATGTTTAAAAACACAAAAAAGAAAGATTTACTTATTGTCGCTGAAGCAGTAGGCGAGGACTTTCCGGAAAAAATAAATATTGTACAGCTTATACAAACTTTAGAAAATAGCCAAGCGGCTAAAGATGATTTGGAATTTGTTAAAGGAATTAGCATCTCTAGAATGTCAAAACGAGAAAAAAAAAGGAAAGACAATTTGATTTAGAAAAATTAAAACTAATTTTAGCTCATGAAGAAAATATGAGAAACGTTCATGCAACCGGAGTAAGTAGTCCTAACGGACCCTCCTATAGAAAATCATGCCGAGCTCATCGAGCAAATAATTAAAAGCATCCGCACATTGACAATGCCAATACCTACTTAATCTGAAAATTTTAATTTGTTTTTCAATATCTTGGAACGCGCTTTTGAAACAAAACAAGTTAAAACTTAACACAAAGCCGAAGTTCTTTTAAATTTGTTAGGCGAGATATGCCGACATGTTTTGCTTTACGCGAACGAAAGCGAAATAAAAGAAAGTTTAAAATGAAATTTGCTGGGCATATTTGAATGTATCATGTCAGAACTTAATTTCTTGAACGGCCAGGCGTCACGTGCTCGTGAAAGTTAAATTATATTTTTTATTCATTTTCATTGTTTCATTGAATGAGTCACTTTAGTATTGCAAACGATCCAAAACATTTTGTCCCCCATTTATTGTTTAGAAAAATATAACATTTCCAGCTTATTTCATTTAATATAATCAGGCGTTAAAATGACATTTTTCTAGGTTTTATTTGCTGTAATCATTAAGTTTTTTTTTTAAATCAGAGCTTTTGTAAATGGAATGGCATCACGTTATTAAAAGCTGATTTTTTGAGATACTCGTGCAGATAATAAAATTTTTATTTTTCAACTACGGATTGTTTCATTTTTCGTCTACGGGTTTTTGTTGACACCACAAAATCTCATTCCTAAAATAATATCATATTCTGACATGATAAAAAAAATAGTGTTAAGAGAATTCCACTCATCTGCTGAAGAATGTTAGGATAACTTTCAAGCTGCCAAAAGATTTAAAGTAGAAAATCATGATCAATTTGTCTCAAGATTAAAAACGAATTTCGAATATTATTTAGAACAAAGAAAAGCAAAAGATTTTGCAACTCTTTGTGAACTAATTGTAACCGATAAATTAACCAGTACTTTTGAGAAGGACACATCCTAGCACATTTTGATCAAACAAGACCGAGACTGGTTAAAACGGCTGACGTTAGCAAAAGAAATAGACATTTACTACTTTGCCAGAAACAGAAGTTTATTTTGGGAAATAATCTTGACACAAAGGTCGTGCGTCAATAATTCCCGCCAAAATAACGGTCATGTACACGAAGGAAATATTGACAGAAAAACTTGTTTTACATGTAATCCTACGGTACATTTAATAAAATACTGTCCGCAAAATTTTGATGCTAGGCAACATAACACTCTGAGAAGATTCCATACTCGAAATCCGATCAACTCCATGTTAACACTGGAACTACGAAGATTTACCACATACCTAATTCTACCAACCGGTCATTTTGACCGGTTTGTTTGTTTAACCCTTTTTAAGGCTGTGGTAAATATCTTACCACCGCCTTAAAATATTTTGCAAATATTGTAGCTCCAAAACTAACGAGAAACGGACAAAAGTGTCATGATCAACATGTAATGTTACTTTGTGTTCAGCTTCTTGTTATGTTATTTCACCATAATAATTTAAAATAATGCATTAGGTAATTTACATTGTATTTGGTTTTTCTACCACTTATTTCAGGTGTAATTAATACATTTTAAATTTTGAAATAACTAATAATAAATAGTTTTACAAAAATCACATTTACTTGTGAAATTGTTTATATTTCATATTTTTCTATTGGATAAGTCAGTAAAATGTCATTGATATTTTGGAAAATGGAAAATATGTGTTTCCACCCCTGTAATAACTACAGTCCCAACAACAAAATTTTAACAAAAATACTTTTTTTGATTATAAATGCGATTCTTTTTTCCAAATATAATGTAAAGTCAAAATTTTGAAAGAAAACAGCTTGGGCCCGTTAAAGGGTTAAGTAAACAAAATAGTAGAATTCAAGGAATAAAACTACAATTAATTCATAAGATAATTTAATTTTAAAGAAAATAAAATATATTTCATTCAACTATTGTAATTACATGACAAATAGTTCCATCATAAGCACTTTCAGTTTGTTGATCTTCACTCTCATCGGAATATGACGGCAATCTTACACTTTTTCTTTCAGGCACCTCGAATGTGTTCTCTTCTTCACTATCGCTGCCTAAGGATATATGGACTTTACCTTTCTCAAACTGGACCTCTGAAATATCTGTTGATTTACAGTCAACTTCGGATATATCTTCGCATATATTTGCTATGTCTCCAAGAAATTTTGTTCTTTTCGAACGTCTCGACGTTTTCAGGGTAAAAGCTACTAACTGAAAAATCTTAAAATTTTATTTCCCTTCCTAATAATAATAAAAAAAAAAATTCAATCACAAACCACTTACAATGTGTGCAAGAATAATGCGAGATTCTAAATTGAAATTTTATATAGGTTACGATTACTGATAACTTATCAGTATAGAGGTTACAGACTGACTGTAGAAAGTGTCTTCATATTACAGATTTAATATTTACCAATATATTATATATACATAATATATAGAAAACTTGGAATTTTTCTTGTAAAAATAAAAAATTCCGGGAATGCACAACATGTGTTCATGATATTTTCATGACCGATCAAAATGACCGGTTCGTATATTTAGATACTAGCTCTTACCCGCGACTTCCTATGTGTGGAAATTTTGATGTGTATAAGTGAGAACTGACAGTCTAAAATGTTATCGAAACCGTATGCATGTACAAATTTTCAACGTCAATTGGAGCAACGCGAAGAACTGAATTTTAAGCATCAGTTGGGGTAACGCAATGCAGATTGGAAAATTTTAGTTTCAATTCATTAGTCTTATTTTTATTCAAAAGCAATTCTGAGGGAATCAAAATATCTATTAATTAACAATGTTTAATTTTAAATTTATCATACACTACAAAAATAAACGGAATCATTTGAAATAACCGTTCCGTCTAACATCATTGCGTGGGGGGGGATGTTATGTTATTAAAACCATAAGGGTACTTTTCCGTTTGTCGGGTGCAAACGAACAATCGCAAAAGAAATTTGAGAAAATTTGGCGGAATTCTAAATCATTTGCTAACGGAAACATACCACTATAAGCATATATAAAAAATATATAGCTAACATAAATACAATTTAATTTTTAAAAAAACACAGTGGAACAGTTTTAATATATAGTCATTTTCGCCAAAAAAAAATAGTTTCCCACCAAATTCTAGCGAAATGGCATTTCCAATCACAAGGTTTCGATGCCCGTTGCAGCAAATTACCGGAAAATAGAAAAAAATATATCAATAAATGCAGTAATATGGAATGCACTAAAAAATTTAATCGAAAATGATGAAAATAGGCAAAAGAAATAAGTACAGCAAGAAAAAAAAATCAAGAGAAATAAATAGGAAATAACGAATTATATTAACACAAGAACAGCATGAGGAAAAAATTTAATAAACATTCCTTTAGAATAGTAAGATAATATTAAAAGAACATCGGAAATAGAAAAATAAAAACAAACCATTCAAAAAGCTCAGGCAGATGTTTTCAGAATTTTTTTAAAAAAATTTGTTGGAAAAGTTAGTTTTTTATTAATAAAAAATTAACCACACAATTAACCGGAATAAAAATTAGCCCATGTTCTTCTGTAGACTATAATCTATCTCTGTGCTAAATTTCATCCCATTTCCTTCAGCCGTTCTGGCGTGATTGACCAACATCATCCGTCCATCCATCCAAACTTTTACATTTATAATAGTAGTATAGATAACACATAGTTATTTCTGAAAATTAGAAGCGTAAGAACAGAATAACTTATAATATTATTCTATACACAACTTTAATAAAAATCATGACATTATCGTAAAATATTAAATAAGACTTAAAGGGGAAATGGTATAAATAAATGATGCAACCGGTCATTTTGACCGGTTCGTAGTTCTAGTGTTAAAATTAAACGAAATCCCAGAAGAATTAATTATTCGTATACGTAAATATTATTGTAAATGACGTTCCTATTATAGCTTTGGTTGAAAGCGGAAACGTGTTAATGATTGTTAATCCTAATTATGTTAAAGAAATTAAATTACAATGGCCGTAGCACAAAAATTAAATTAGCGATCAGTTCAATTGTCGATCTTCCGTTGGTGGCGACAGATATAAAACATGCTGATAAATAATCAGAAATGAAAAGAGTTCTTGCAGCTGCAGACACAAATATTTCTTTTGAATACATTTTACCGGCAAATAGCTGTTCAGATTTTAAAAATACTTTTACCAGTAAAAATCCTACAACGGAATCCGTTTCTGAAAATAAATCAGAGCGTGAGTCATCAAGTGAAAAAGAACACCGAAGCTGCATAATCCCTTCTGCTGATACAGGAAACGAATCGAGTAAATTAATCCGTGAAAATAAAAAAGAAACAAAACATATTTCTACTCAATCTACTAGTTGCATAAAAAAAAGGATAATTCATCCGCTATTCTAAATGAAAATAAAAGTGTTACTGTTACCATTAAAGTATATAATGCAGTTTTTTATAGAATACCTAGTTATTCCATGAAATAACCGATCGTGTCCGTTAAAGTGTAAAACTCTTGTATTTCATGATTTAACTAGTTATTTCATAAAAAACTATCTGCAGCCCATTAAAGTGTAAAATAATCATATATCTCGCACGACAGATACATTTACCTTCCACCCCTATCCCAATAAAATAAAATAATTACATTAATGAATCTCATTTTGAAGCCTCTGTGGGGTTTACCGTCCGTATCCCAGTGCCTGAAGTTGACAGAGGAAAAGGTGATGCCAAATCTATTTTAGCTATCATCATAAAAATAACCGAAGAGGGATTTTCTCCAATTGGGCACAAGAAACGGCCGCATAAAACAATTACATTCCCGATCCCAGTTCAAAAATTAATTAAAATCGAAGCACCGGATGTAGAAATATCGCTCCGGTCGGTTGCTACAGCTCAAAGTTTAGGTTCTGGTCAGGGATTTAAAAAATGTTCGTGTAAAACCCAGAGTGTCAAGAAATTTTTATTTTATTTTAGAAATAATGTTCTTTGTAATTCCAAGTGCCATTTTAGTAACCATGGTTGTAACAAATGATTTTATGGTACGTTTCCATGAATACCATTTATACGCTGCATAAATTAGATACATTGCTTCTTTTTCATTTTAACTGTCTATCATTAGTTTATTTATTGAATACTTAGTTATTTCATTTTAGATAAATTGTTTATTTTACACTTTAACTGCCTCTCATTAGTTAATTTATAGAATGCCTAGTTATTTCACAGAATAGCTAGTCAAAGTGTCAAATTAATAACATATTACACCACGGACACGATCGGTTATTTCATGGAATAACTAGGTATTCTATAAAATAACTGCATTATACACTTGAACGGTAACATTACAACTTGTTTGAGTAGAAATGCTGACTCTGAGTTCTGTTTGCAGAGTGATGATACATCTTCATATAAGGATAAATTTGTTGATGATAATTTAATAAATGAAACTTGTTTTGAAAAGAGTTTTTCTGTTGTGAATTCTGAATGATTATTGAATTAAGTATTCATAAATGTTTCAAATGTGCATTCTGAAAATGATCTTGATTTAGGGTGTTTATCTGATAAAAAATATGAAAGATCTTGTAATTAATTTAATTTCAAATGACTCTCCAGATAAGATCCGTACAACACATTTGCAAATGTCTATAATTATAATTGATGACATTCCTGTGGCCTCTTCGGTTCGTTGACTTGCTCCCGTAGAAAAACAACAAGTTCCAAAACAAATCGAGTAATGGCTTGCCCAGGGTATCATTGAAAAAAGTTATTCTGATTATGCGTCTCCAATTGTATAAGTGAAACGAAAAAATCGCGAACCCAGACTCCGTTCTTTGAACTAAAAAACAATCAAAGATAAATTTTCTTTACCACTCATAGAAGATATTTTTGATAAGTTAAGCAAATTTTTCACCACATTAGATCTCAAAAATGCTTATTTTCATATTGATTTGGCTCTAAGTAGTTGCAAGCACACAGCTTTTGTTAAGGACTAGCCGCCTTTGGCGACCAGTCGGTTCTCTAGTATTATAGCCGACTAAAGGGTTCAGTCAATTTTTTAAATATATAACTTGCTCTCAGAATAAGTGTTTCAGCAAAATATTTTTATGCTTCAAATTTCGATAGTCATGTAATTCACTTATACCATCATGTAAGCCTTAAGCAGTCCTGATCTTTCAACTCTGCATCTCTCTCTGATTTTCTATCAGTGCACGTAAAATTCAGTTTTAAATTAAAGTTGAAAGGATGAAACTTCAATTAATATAAAGAACTCTTTACACAATCCAAGCATGTCTTTAAATAAAACTAAGAACTGAAATCAGAATAGTCCGACATTCAATATTTATGTTCCATACAGAAATTGAAACATTATAAATTTTTTTTATAATTTATAAGATCTCAAGGAATTATTCAGCAAACATTTCACAGGTTAGTTGAAACCTTCAGTTTTTAATTTTATTTTTAGATGTATATAAATGCTCTCAATAATATTTTTTTTAGGTTTATAAATATATTTCAAAAAATTATGGTTTAAATTCCTTTGATCATATAGATTCATATTTGTAAAATATACTTAATATTTCAACTTCTAAATAAATAAATAAGCATTTCTATCTTCTTCAAATCTGGCTGATTTATTCAGTTCTGAATATTGCAAGTTTAGAACAATCATCATTATCATAATCTAGACCAATTATTCTAGAGTAACCTTGATTGGCTTCTTTGAGATCTTGATAAAGTGATCTAAAATCGCCAGTTTTTACCATAATAGTTATATTGAAATTTTCATAGATCGATCAGCTTTGATGATTGATTTAGTTGATTGTATTTTATTTAAGGACTTATTTAATTAAGGACTTTTGTCTCAAGAATTTATTATTATTTAAGGACTTATTTTCTCAAGAATATTTTGTTAAATATGATTCACAGAGCAGATGATGTATGTAAAAATTTAATTCATCAGCATTTTTCCCCTAAATCTATAATTATATATTTCACTTGGACCAATTGCTAAGAGATTATTTATATCTCTCCTCAAAAAATTAAGAAATTAGATGTTGGGCTCCGATTACAGAAGATGCCTTGTAGATGTTAAGCCATATTTGCCTTAAATAAAATTGTTTAATTGGATTAGTAATATGTGTATAGTAAAATATCATAAAAAACGTTTCCATGCATTTATTTTCCAAAAATATCATGTTTGTTTCATTTTATGCAGACACGTGCCGAAAATGACATTCTTATATGTTTAATTTGGAATGATAGTTGACTTATTTTTTCTCGTGAGAGAACATGATATTTTTTTGGTTAGAAAGTTTTGATGTCTCTGAAATATGCGGGTAAAAATAGTTTTATATGCAGTTACAAATTTTGTATTGTTAAATATTACGTATGCTTGTTTGAAAGAAGATGTGTTTTCAAATAGCTGACCTACTTTTATCAGTATAGCTTTAATATTACTTATGCGTCGATGAAAGCAGTTGCGTTTTTATTTCCCATGATTCATTAAAATGCGAAGATAAATTACAACCACGAAGACGAATTCTTTGATTTGCACAAAATATCTTCTTCACACAAGTAAAAGTAATAATTCAAAACATGTCTTATTGTTTTAAAAATTAAAAAAAAAGAATGCTAAAATATTTTACTACTAATTATCGTTTGGTGATTTTCTAATAATTCTTTTTCAGTTTTAACTGTCGCAATTTTGTAATATGTTTTTACTTTGTGTTTTTATTTACTTTAATTCTTCAATTAAATTAATAATTTTGATATTGCAAACAATCAAGAAAAATTTACTCTTGCATTTATTGTTTAAATCCTATTATTTTCATATCACATTTCCTATTATTCATATAATCGGATGATCACATATCCTGATTATTTAATATAATCACGTGATTAAAATTATATTTTTCTGTTTTATTTGTGGTAGCAATTAACTTTTTTAAAAATCAGAACTTCTGAAAATGTGATGGCAACATTTTATTAAAAGCTGATTTTTTTTAGATCCTCGAGAAGATAAAATTTTATTTTTATTTTTTTCAAAATAAATTGCTGAAAAAATACGATTAAATTAAATGTTTAAAAATTCATTAAAAATAGAGTTTTAATTTGTATGTCAAAACATTAGTATCATTGAAAAGCTAATTTTTTGAGCTTTGTCTTGATGCAAAAATCAATTTTGTGCTGTAATATTTTCGGAAGCTATAGCGAACAAACGTCAAAATTTGGCTTATTTTTTAATTAATTAAAATTTTAATAAAAAATTCAAAAAAGGGCTCCGAGGTTCACATTCTCTTCACCCAAGGTATACATATACCAAATTTGGTAGCTGTAGGTCGAACGGTCTGGCCTGTACATCGCCAACAGACACACACACACACACACACACACACACACACACACACACACA
>JAOUZG010016652.1:390887-412266 GCA_026289955.1 Argiope argentata | reverse complement strand
ACACACACACACACACACACACACACACACACACATTGTGCTTTATTATAAGTAAAGATTAAACGAAAAAAAAGGTCCAAAACAATATTTCAGTTGTCGAAAATTACCCTCCTAACCATATTGCTGAAGACAAGTGTAATAAGGATTATTCTGAAGATTTCCATCCAACTTTTTCGCTTTTTTCCCCCTCAGAGTAGAATTTTTGAAGCAATCCCTAGACACTTCTATTGTAGGCGAATGTGATGAACAGCAAAATCTAGTTCCAGTTCTTCTGTCCGACATAAACTTAAATACAAAGCATATCTGCTGTCGTTTTGTCGAATCACTCTTCAAGGCCATTAGTTTGGGGATGATAGGCTGTTGTCATTCGATGAGCGATGTTGCTCAGTCGATTAATATTGGCCACCGGCTTGAATTGGAAAAATTGTCAATAGTTTGTAATGATAACTATTGGAGCTCCATGTTTCAGGATTTTGTCCTCTATTAGGAATTTGGCGATTTTTTTTTGTAGCTTCCTGTCGGTGGATAAGGCTCTGGTGACTTTGTACCGTGTCAAATAATCGGTCCAATCCATCTTTTCCATCTACAATCCATCTTTTGCCTTTATCAGAGTTTGGAAATCGTCCTAGCAGGTCGATTCAGATGCGACGAAAAGGTACAGAAGCTGGTGGAATAGGCACAAGATGACCTAGTGGCTTTAGCTGAATAGATATCCTTCTTTGAAATTCTCGGCAGTCCATCACATATTTTCGAAGATTTCTGTACAAGCATGGCCAATGAAATCGATTTCTTATTCTATCATACATCAGGGTGAATCCTAAATGTCTGGCGGTGAGGTCGTCATGGAGATATTCTAGAATACTGAGTCGAGAATGACTGGCAGAAATTTCTTTCAAGGTGGAACAAAATTCTTCTTGTAGAAGACTTCTTTGACTAATTCAAAATTTCTCAGTCTTCTTGCTTCGATATTTTATTGGTCTCTTATTATTTTTTTCATTTCCGGATCTTTCATCTCTTCTGAGAAATTGGTGAATAAAGTGATACCTATGGTGCCCAAAGATCATGAAACATCGATTTTTAATGGTTTTCTGGACAGAAAATCAGCGTATTTGTGTTTTATTCCCCTTTTGTACACCTCTGATATGTAATATTCTTGGAGTGACAGCGAATTTTCCAGAGGCATCCTTCAGTCCTGTGAGCCAACAAGGGAATGATGTCAGTGACTATCTTCAAAGTCTTTCCAAAGAGCTATGGCCGAAACTTAGTTATAGCTCATACGGAAACAAGACTTTCTCTTTCAGTTGTGGAACAGTTCCTTTCAACCTTCGTCAAAGTACGTGAGGCATAAGCTTTTTTGATTCTCATCTTGGATTTAGACTAATACTACACCCATTCTGTATACACTTGCGTCAGTGTAAAGTTCCGTTGGTGCATTTTAGTCTTAAAGGTCTAAGACAGGATCGGCACTGAGATTTTCCTTTAAGTTATTAAAAGCCTTCTCTTGTTTCAGCCCCAACATAATTTTTTTGTCTCCCTACAGTAGCAACTGTAGTGGTGTAGCTTTATGTCAAAATCTCCTTTATAAATCGGTGATAGTGAGAACTAAGTCCCTTCTTATGTCATGAATATTCTTATGCACGGGAAATACGCTTGTGGTCTTTACTTTTTCTGGGTTCGATCATACGCCATAATTGAATACTTGGTGTCCTAAAATCTTTATCTCTTGGGCTCCAAAGAGACACTTTTTAGGTTAAGGAAAAGGTATATGTTCTGTATACACTGATGGACGTTATTCAACCTTTCAAGATGTTCATAAAATCTTTCTGGGAGCATCATAATGTCAACTAAGTAGCAAAAAGCACATTGTCCATTTTTAATGTCCCAGAAGATTATCCATCATCCTTTCAAAGATTGCAGAGGCATTGCATAAACCGAAGGGCCTCACTTGAAATACGTAAAATACCTCAGGTGTTACGAAATCGGTTTTCTCACGATCGGCTTCACCAACTTCTATTTGACAATAACCGGAGTAGAGATCCAGAGAAGAAAAATATTTTGCCCCTTTCAGGCAATCCAATGTATCGACAATATGCGACAGTAGATACAAGTTTTTTTATGGTAATATTGTTGAGTCAGCGATAATTAACACCAAAACGCAAGCTTCCATCTTTTTTTTCACCAAGATTACTGGAAAGGACCATGGACTTTCTGATGCCTTTTTCTAACATTTTGGTTACCCCCTCATAGTGAATACAACGTTCAGACGGAGAAACTGTAAGCTTTCTGACTGGTAGGTAAGTGGTTGCCTGTGCTTATTCGGTGTTTAACGTTGAGTTGACTTGTTGAGTTCTGGAGGAGATGAAATGTTCTTTCTTTTTTATTTATCCTAAAATCCGGAGCTATCATCGAGGAATGGCACCCAACTTTGACTTTTAATTGGTCGTGGAATAAGGGGATTCCTTATCTATGATTTTTAAGCAGTTTTTGAGTAAGGATTCGGCATACTTGCTGCATATGTCTTTAGGAATGATCCGAGGCTCTTCTTGTCCGTTGGCAACCCATAGTTCGGCTTTACCATTAAGGGACATTATTATAGAAGACGGAACGTCAACTTCCTCTACTATTACGTCGACATTTAGAAAGTTCTTAGGGCCTAAGACGGGTATTTCTGATAGAACGAGTAGTAATATACAGATTTCCAACCTGAATAAATAGCTGCAGTCAGGAGTTTGGGATTTTCGAATGATGTCATGAAACAAGAGCTCTGAACGGCCAAAATCTCTAATAACCACAGAGGCTCACCAAAAGTTCCAGCCAATGAGGACATCATGACATCGCATTGTGACAAAACAAATTGAAAAGCTCGTGGTCAGCCACTAATTATGATACCAAGAGTAAATTTATCCCCTGGTCTAAGTAATTTCCATTGGCGACTTTTAAAAGAACATTGTTAGTTGTTAGAAACATAATTTTCTACAGCAGGCAACGTTACTTCTCTGAGATAACAGAAAACGAGGTCCCCAAATCCACAAGGGCAGGTACTGACTCATTGTCAACGATTACTTCAATGTTGTTTGCCGATATCTTTGCTACAACCTTATGAACTTTGTCGCTAACGGCCTCATCCCTCAAGAAAGGTCACGCCACCTAGTTTTCCCCTTTTATAAGGCTAGGAGATTGACTGGATATCCTGTATGGTGACAAGGGTCTATAGAGAATCTACAAGGATCTACAGAGGCCTGTCAGCGATCGTCTTCGTGATGAGCTGGGCGAATAACATCGAGCTGCTGGTCAGCTGTATTCGTCGGCATAGCGTCCCTCATTCGACAGTAGATGGCCGAAATCTCTCCTGTCAGCCCAAGTTGCGTCAAAAACAGCTTTGCAATCTTTTCAGTATCGAAAGACACAGTCAGGGCGGCCATAATAAAATTATTGTGCTATTGATCTAGGTTGTCTGGCAACGGCGGCATGGGAATATTGGCATTCTGACTTGAGCTTTGTCACTTCTGGTGTTGTCTGCGACAAACGAGTCAAAGCCTTTTCCTCTTCCTCTTTAACAATGGCTTCGATGCCATCTTGGAGTTCGGGATCGACCACCAGAGTGTGATGCTGGACTTCCTCTCGAACCATTTGACGTATTAGTAATACCAGATCCTGTTGTTGGCCAATTGCAGCCCTTGATACGACATTTGGAAGCCTTTCAAATTTCCTACCCCGGATCCTCTTTTGCTGCATATCTTCCATTTTTCTGCAGAATTCAATAAAATCTTCTGTAGTGAGTATTTATTTTACTAGTAGTAACTGGTGAACATCCTCGGCGACAACTTTTATCAGATGAGATAATTTCTCTTCTTCTGAATTAATCCCAACAAGTTTGGATGTGCAACTGTCTGCTCATCTTCTGTCATCTTTACAAAGTGTTGTATATTCCCAAATGCCTTTTTAAACTTTCATTTGAAAATATCCAATGAAGTCAATTTATCTTCAATATTTTCGAATCATTGCTTCGTAAAGCCATCCAGCATAAAAAAACAATTTTGCAAGACCAGTCGTGTCATCCCGTCTGTTGAATTTTGATACTCTATCATATTCCTGAAGTCATTTGTTTGAGTCTTGTCCCACGTCTCCTTTAAATACAGATGGATTTCTGTATTCTGACTGTGCTGGTGTCAGGATGAAAGGTTTAGTTTCATGTTCCACAACTATTTTCCCCGATTTTCTAGGTAGTGGATTATAAAGTCCAAATTCCCGCTCAAGGCCATTAAAGCAATTGATACTTCGTAAATTCGTTTCCGCACTGATTGGAATCCTACACGGTGCTTCCAGCAAAAAATGTCACGTAGATATTTTAGAGTGAAAAATTAGTCAACGTTTTATGCCTTTAAGGAATTTTCTCCTTCGTAAATTCGTTTCTGCTCCGATTGGAATCCTAAACGACGCTACCAGTAAAGAATGTACCGTAGGTACTTTAACGTGGAATTCAATGACACACAGAGTAAAGTTTAGCTAAACCTGGAAAAAAAGTAAAACTAAATCTATTTACCAGGAAAGCTCAATGAAAGTACAAATACAAACTCAGTACAACTCTGAACACCTTGAATGAGAGATCTTCGACTTTTATACCATCAACGATAGTTCCAGATTACTTTTCTGGTGGCAGTTACTTATCTGGCAACTAATGAAAGATCCAGAATCTTCTGGAACACGAAATAAAAGAGAAGAAAAATTAAGGAATTAAATAAATATTTACATAAATTTTAAATCTTACTGCCGTTATAGCGAGATTCGAAAGCACGATTTGCTGTTTCAGCGTGATGACCATTCGGCTAAAGAGAGTCAATGGTTTCTTCTCAATGCGGCCATATATTTCACGAAAACTTTCTGCTTCGCAGAGACGGATTTCCAAACAGGCGCATGAGGCCCGCGCCTCGGGCCTCATAAGTTAAGGGGCCTCAAAATTTAGCTCTAAAATAATAGTTTAAATTTAAAAAAAGAGGATATTATTTTAATAATGTATTTCAATTTTACACTCTATTACCATTCTCGATTCATCTATCACAATCAAAGAATCATTCAGTATCAGTACCCTTGAAAAACCAACTATTTTGAGGATGAGAGAGTAAAAAGTCAACCAGGAGGGGGAGAGGAATTTTACATCTTTTACCTTGTGCGATAGCATATTACACCCTTAATAGTATAATTAATTAGCATATTACATAAGAGATAGATAGCATATTACACCCTCCTAAATCTATTAGCTGACTCTATGATGTACATGAATGGCAATGAACGTGTTTGTATAATAGGACATAGGTTTTAGTTAGCGACCAAGGTTAGAAGATCTTTACTCAAGGAGCTTAGTTTCTCCAAAGCATCCTTTTAGCGATTTAGTGTTTCACGTTTGAAAAATATTGACTTTGATTTGAGTTGTGGAAAGGAATTCATTTCTGTGTTTGACCTTTGACCAATGTGAAAATAGGTAAGCATATAATTTTTCAATAAATTTTCGTTTCTATTTTCGTATTTTTGAAAATATTGTGATCGTGGCTTTATATTTTTGGACACATTTGAAGGTTAAAAACAGGGCTCATTTACAATACGAATCGTGAGGCGTTGGTACTGCTCAAAAAGATAAAATAAACTGGTTACTTTCTCCTCTTAACTGAAGGGGAAAATTTTTCAACTCGGAAAAATAGTCAAAAGTCCAGCTAATAATTTTTATGCGTCGAATTTTTTTTTTTTTGATGATTTAGTCATGCTACAGAATAGAAAGTTTAAATCGGGAGCTTCAAAACGCAAAAAAAAAAGAAAGAAAAAAAAGCAGAACGGCATAAAAATTTATTCTATAAATGTATTATAACATTTGAAAAACGAGCTAAAATGGAAAATGAGACAGAAAGAGCAGTTGAGCAACTTGATACAGCATGCGTACTTAAAAGAATCTATAAGCAGATTGAAATAGAATATTTACATAAAAAAACGTTGTGCAAGTTGAAGCAGAATATGAATTTTAAAAAATGAATGAGCGAGTTGAACAAGAATGTGTATTTGTAAAGATAAATGAGCGTACTGAAACAAAATGTGCACAAGATAAAATCACTGAACTAGCTGAAGTTGAAAATGAATTCAAAGAAATTGACGAGAGAAATGGAATTTAAAACAAACCTAAAAAGCTAGATGAACAAATTAAAATCGAATAAGCACAAGAAAAAGCCGATGAGTGAGCCAAAGAAAAATGCGAATTCGAAGAAATTAATGAGCGATCTGAGAATAGAACAGAAGAATCAACAACTTGTAATTTTAAACAACAAAATAAAATATGAGCTGATTTTGATAACGTTTTAAAACAAAACCAAAATATTTTTATTCCCAAAATAGAAAAATAGCTCTATTCTATAATAATTGATTTAGTGTATAATGAAATTTTAGGTATGTATCTCTGAAAAATATTGCGCAACTATGGCACAAAATAGCACCTACTTTTTTATGCTCCATTTTGAATGAAATAAATTAATATAAAGAAAGTAATGAAAACTAAATTCATTTTCGCTTTTTATTTCACCTTTACAGTCGTTTTCTAATATTAGTTTTCGGTTTTGAAGACAATCCCTATAATAATATTTATTGCTTATATAACGCTTATTTTCTCCCAATTGCAAAAAGAATATATTTTGTTACTGAAAAGGTACATATGGTATATGATTCTTTAAAAATCACTAAACCACTAAACCTAACATATTTGTTGTGTATAAATATATTTCTTTCTGAATATCTCTGCTTTAAAATTATCTATCAGAATAGCATTTTTTTCCATCCGTGTTTTCTGTTATTTTTATTTCCACCTTCCCTGAATAAAGATCTTTCCATTCATTCATTCGTTTTCTTTATTTTGTTTAAAAAAAGCGTAAAAGAAAAAAATTCCTGTCAACAAAATTTCAATGCAGAAATTTGGCGGCTTAACACTACGATTTGCATGGAATAGATTTCGACACCCCTCTAGGTCTGAAGTGACCGACCCTAAAGCCTATATGAAAAACCGCCACTGATTCAGAGTATTGATGCCTCTGAGGGTGCCGATGGGAGAAATTGAAAATTTTTGACATCAATATTGAAAATAAAATATCATAAAGAGGAGAGGGAACACATACAGCCATACTCCTAGCATTATTTGTATTTTCCACACTAAGTAATATGATTGAGGCGAAAAAGATTATATTCTGTTCAGGTATTTTTGCTACGCCACTGCTTGCACAATAAACAAAGAAAAGAAATAAAACGTTCGCCTGTACAGAAATTTTCTTAAGCGACGCATACATATATTATGCCTTGCCATTTCAGGTAAAAGGTGTTCATTTCCAACAGACATAATATCAGTGGTTTTTACACAAATCGGTAGTAAAATAATATCAGGAATCTCTGCTGAAAGTCCCAAGAAATCTATATTGTCCATGCTGCAGGAGATTATGAATTCCTGTATAAAAAGTATCAAAGGATGTTTGCAAACATTATAGAGAAATATCTATATTAATAAAAATGGAACTCGAAATGCGTTGCTAAGCGCAAAACTAGAGAACGGCTCCATCGATTCGGCTAATTTTTTAAAAATATTTTCGTTAAGACACGAGGATGGTTCTTATGGAGGGAAAAATGAAAAAACTGCGAGGAAAATAGTTAAAACGACACTTTTCTTACTTTCCCGCCAAAAATCTTCATTTCCTTCCCCCACACCGAGTAAGATAGCAGGAAGTAATAAATTATCATTTGTTTAGAAAGAAATGCATGAAGTCAGTTGGTTTTTATTCATAGATAACGGGATGTTTAAAAAAAGAAAATAGTTGCTTTTATTATTAGTCTGTATGAATATTTAATCTATGCCTGCACAAAATAAAGTAATAAATAAAGAAAAAAAAAGAATAACAGAGGGCAAAAAGAGTTTGTAGAAAGAAAAGTAGTGAAGAAAAAAAAGAATAGAAAAATAAAGAAAAGAAGGGTGTGTGTGTGTCACCATTATTTCCTCTGTGCGCGGCATTTTCCAAGATGTTTTTAAACTTTCGCATCTCTTTGAAAATCAATTGTCTTTATTTGTTTAGTGTGTTTACATTTATGAAAATTTGAATCTCATTATTCTATGAAAACGTAGAATTTTAGACCTTTCCCTCCACCATTTAAATAAAATATCAATACCTGGACAATCATTGCACGGATAGAAAGAGAAAGATGATTAGTACAATGAACAGAACAGCTGAAGAAAATAATACTATAAAGGAATTATAAGACTATCAAAATTTGTTTGGTTTAAAAATATTTTGGTGAAAAACCTGTTATGAGACACAGCTACATAAAAGTATTATATGAAAATTTCAGCGAGCATTAATACTGGCGAACCGACTGGTCGCCAAAGGTGGCTAGTACATACATATAAACGTTTGGAAAACAATAGTCACACTTACACTTTTTTTTCACACAAGAAAAAAAGGAACAAAGTGAAAAGTTTTGAACAGTGTAAGTACCATACGATTAAGTGTTTTGTCCTGGAGTCACAGAGAAACTAATGAAATATTTTCCACTAAATAGTTCAGTTTAAAATGAAATTTTCTGAATGTCTTACCTTTATTCTTAGAAACACGTGATGTAGATTTTGACGGCTAATGTATAAAATGATTCAACCGACCAGGCTAAGAAAAATGTGAATTTCTTGGGATTTTTTTTAATGCTTTGCCTCTTTATTTTTAACCATTTCCAGTTTTTCTGTTTGTCAAGTTTCATCTCAAAAAGAGATATTCAAAAAGAGAGATTTCACGAATAAAATATTCTTATGAGTTTAGAGATTTCATTAAATAACGAAAATTTGTTACTTACTCAATCTGCAAGTAAAATTTTTAAAATTTAAATTTCTTGGAGCAAAAAGAGTGATAGTTAAAAAGGTTTAATTTCAGCCATTTCGGTTTCGTCAAGTTCAAAGAATTTTTCCAATTCACTGGAAGTCATTTATTCTCTTCGTAAGCAGGATGTTTAAAATTTCAACTTTTGGAACAAAATCAATTGGCAAACAAAAAGGCTTAATTTCGGCCATTGAATGATATTCGAAGCTCAGTTCTTTGAGATCTAATAAATTTTCCAATTTGCTGCAAGTCTTCGAGGAGAATCTCGTAATGCTCTGTTTCAGGATTTCTTTCTCTTCTTCAGGCAGCCGAATTTCCTGAATAGTTAGTTTAACTAAATCTCCCTTTTCTCTCCTCATAAGATCCTCCACAAGTCTGGGAAACCAGAAACAATTCTTATTTCATTTTCAAGGTCTACGTTTCTCACAATTATTTGGAGAGTTTCTGCGTCTTCAGCACCCAAAAATCCTTTTTTTCATAATTGCATAAAATATTTATCGTTATGCAATGTTTAATTGTTATCAATCTCCAGATATAATCCTTTTCATAAAATGCACTTAAGAAAATTTGGCGAAAATTTAAGAATACAAAAATCCTCAAGTAATTCTTTGACTTCTATAGCTCAAACATTAAGGCAAATAAAGACAAGGGAGGTTTTAAAATCTTATCGATTAAGTGTCAGTTTTCAGTACGAAAATACAGTTGAAAGTATTAATGAAATGTCACCATTCCTTTTGAATTGGTACAAATATGCATTTCACCAATCAAATTATTTATAAGTTTTTCTCCGTTTAGTTCGTAGTGTCTTTCTATTAGTAAGTTTAAAAGCCATTCGATGACACACAGATAGAGGGATTTAAGAAAAATGTTGATAAATTTTAAGTAAAAATTAGTGAAATGTATCCATTTATATCCTTTAATTGCGCTCTTCACAGACAGATTTTAGAGATCAAACCATTTAGTTCTTTTAATAAAGTTTTTATTAATAAAGTAACCATTTATTTCCATTGATAAAGCTTGTTAATTGATTTCAGCGATAGATAGGACAAATCGAGTCCAGAATATTTCAAAAATCATGCAGCCTGGGGTCGAAAAACGTACTGTCAAACAGATTTGTTATCAGAAGGTTGGTTCATTCCTAGACAATATAAAAACAAGAAGTGATCAGATAAACATTTTATTGAAATCTAACATCATCAATTCAAAATTTACACTTAGAATTGTAAATACCTACACATATAAAAGAATTGTAAATATCTACATACATATGCAAGAATTGTAAATATCTACACATATATAAAAGAATTATAAATATCTACACATATATGCAAGAATTGTAAATATCTACACACATATATAAGAATTGTAAATATCTACACACGTATACAAGAATTGTAAATACCTACACATATAATAGAATTGTAAATACCTACACATATAATAGAATTGTAAATACCTACAAATATAATAGAATTGTAAGTATCTAATATACATGAATTGTAAATATCTACACACATATGCAAGAACTGTAAATATCTACACACATATATATGAATTGTAAATATCTAATTACAAGGATTGTAAATATCTACACACATATATAAGAATTGTAAATATCTAAACACATATGCAAGAATTGAAAATATCTAGACGCATATACAAATGTAAATATCTATACACATATACAAAGAATTACAAATATCTACACACATATAAAATAATTGTAAATATCTACACACATATATAAGAACTGTTAATATCTACACACATGGAAGTTTGTAAATATTTACACACATGCAAGTTTGTAAATATCTGCACACATATACAAGAATTGTAAATATCTATACACATACAGGCATTGAATATCAATAATACATTTATGAAATTATTCCATTGCATTTCAGTACTTAAAAATGCATGAAAAAAAACCCATATAAGATTTAATATTTTTACCAAAAAACTTTTAAGATTTCTCAAGTATAAAATTGAAAAAACGCATTTCTTTAAACAGCATAGCATATCAAAATTTTTATTAAAATACCATTGCCAAGTTTTGTTTTGCAATATCACAAAACAGATACCTAATTTATAGTATATAAAATTCCTATAGATATAATTTATTTAATCAACAAATAAATAAGCGAATCATTTTTATAGAATCTTATAATAACATTACAAAAAATGTTTTAATTTTTAAATGAAGTGATTTTTAAAATTTTAATAACTTGTATACAAAAATTTATGAAAAATATTTCTAATTCATTTAATTAATGATTCATTCATTTTTTTAACATTTAAGAACATGTTACGGTCATGCTAACTTAAAAAAACTATGATGTCCTATTTGTTTTGCAACATCGTGTAACAAAGGTACAATTCAAAATATATAGAATATGATTTCATGCACCTTAATGAATAAACAAAAGTAAAGAATCCATTTCTAAATCGAAGTTTTGTTTCGTGATATCATATTACAAAGATCAAATCACATATCATAATACAAAGACGTTTCACAGTATATAGAAATCACAAAATGAAAAATATTCATTCAGCTATTTTACTGCATAAAGAAATAAAAAAAACCATTCCTGAATGAAATATCAAAATTATCTTAGAGAAAATTGGATTCATTGTTGGAAAATTAGAGGAAAGAGGTTGGAAATTCTTATTCCTTTCAATTTCAAATTGCAGAACACATTTTGTTCCGATATCACAACAAAAATCTATTCACAAAATGTGTATAATATACTAAGTATAGAAATTCCCGTTATATACAATTCATAACAGGCAAAATATTTTAAATCCACAGTAAGTAAATCATAAAATACACTGATAAAATTGCATGCTCCAATTTTTTGCACAATATGAATATAAAAGCATCCTCTCAATAAGGATACAATTCGATGAGCACAGTATATTAATATTTAATTGAGATTAAAATGAATAAGCTACCGTTTAAAACAATCACTTTAAAAGAAGACACAAAGCCTTCTATTTTT
This sequence comes from Argiope argentata, assembly GCA_026289955.1. Classification (NCBI taxonomy): domain Eukaryota; kingdom Metazoa; phylum Arthropoda; class Arachnida; order Araneae; family Araneidae; genus Argiope; species Argiope argentata. Next base: position 400,385 of record JAOUZG010016652.1, on the reverse strand, counting down.
AATAAATTACGAGACGAAATGACGACCAACTCGTCTCTCAGATTTTTCCATTTGAAATAAGTGATATTATCATAGAGCTCTAGAAAAAGCACAAATTTTGTAAATTTTTATTTCATATGAATGTTAGTTACCCTTTCATATATCGTCGATGGTTTCCGTTTCTCGACCAGCATCCATTCTGGAGTAAAACTGAAGAATCCCTACTTCACTGTACATTCCGTGTCGTTAAAAAAACATCAAAATCATTTGTAGTCGACAGCAACCAGTAAAATACCAATCTCGTCGATTGTTATTTCACACGAAAAGAAATGGCTTCCGAGTAGATCCCCAAGGGTCTGTTTACCTCCTTTTACCCCATTTCTGAGAGATACGGCCAAATAAAATTTATATAGTAAAACTAAACCTCAAAAATGAGCCAAATTTCGCCGTCTTGGAATCACGGTTAACGAATCAAAATTCTCGATCATCATTAGGAAATCGTAATTTAAATGTGGGGCATTTTCATTTTTGATGCAATATATTTCTTCAAATTGGTTTGGGATGACTATATTTATAGCACCAAAACGGCCATCCACTGCGAATAGTATATAGTATAGAAAAGTTTAGTTCAGTTCTGTCAATCAACAGTATCGAGATGTGTCTTCTCACAATAAAACAAGAAGTAAAAGTATAATCATAATAATATAAGTAAATTCAAACAAAGCATCATTTCAAATCACACTTGAAGAATAAAGACACAACATGTAGGTTGGTTGGCTACGTTTGGAAGTGACGAAATTTAAAACTTGGCAACAAAAATTCATGCAGTCGCCAAGGATGAGAACTATGGCGAAATTTTCAGTTTCAATATCTCTGGAAATTTATAGGTTAGATCGTTCTAGGTGATGATTCTAGGAACCAAAAGCAACCATTCGAAATAGGTCCCAAGATAATGATCCGGAAACGTTGTTGTTTCTCAAATCAGAATAGTAAAATGCTTTTTTTAATCCTTAAAATAAGGGTTGAAGACGGCAGTGGACTCTAGATGACATCTTGAGACCATAAGTTTTCATACGATGTAAAAATTGTTTTAATCGTATGTGTGTTTGGTTTTGAGCAGCACATTCATCAGTTTTCTCCACATTATTTTAAATATATAAATGTTTTTTAATGCCATTTTGAAGTTTTGTCGACAGATTGATACATTCAAGCAATGAGAAGATCAATCTTGCCAGCAGAACACCTAGTTAAAAATAAAAATTGGAGTTCATTTCATCATCTGAAATCTCAAATATAAATAATTTCATCAATCTTCACCGTAAGTGTAACACATGAAGTGTAAAATAAACAATTGGTACTTCTTCCAGATAATCAGCCATTTCTTGCCTTTTAATTGTTTTATTTTAACTTCACATTTATTTCAAAAACTCAGGAGGTCACGGAATTTAACAACAAATATAATAAATCAAAACCCATTTCTTTTTATTTTAAATCGGCTATTCCACACACATTCGGGTATTTTGTTGTCCTGATGGTTTCCATTTTCCCCATAAGGAAGGGAAAACTCGTATCAAAACTTCCCTTGGTTTGTTAAAATAAAAAATTATTTTTTTTAATTTATAGTTAATCGAAAAATAGGAATTTGATATTTGATTCGACAAAAGATTTTAAAAAAGATACTGCAAAAAAAAAGATATATTGCTTCCGTATAAAAAGTGAAAATGAATTTTAAAGATTGTACTTTTCGTATTTACAAAAAAATTACACTAGTGCAATTAGTAATCAAGAAGCATATATAAGTTACATTTATTTTCAACTTTATAATATAAAGTACTTTTATTACATTATCTTTACTTTTTTGATTAACTTACGATGAAACCTTTGCAGCATTGCTTTGTTACATAATATTTAGTAATAATTATCCACCTTTTTTTTTACTTAAAATTATAGAAAGTTGAAACTTTGAGAGGTGAAATATCGTTCAAGATTCTGCTTTTAATGTGTCTAGAACAATGTTATATTTCCGAATCAAATTCCCAAAGCCAACCACAAAGCAGAAACGAAGGAGCTTCATCAGAAATCTGAAAAGGTTTTGAGAAAATTTTGTGAAGTTGGATACACCATTTGCCCAATAATTGGATTTTCAAATTGGATGAAATAAATATATCATTACTTTAAAAAAAGTTGCATCGATGCTTTTATTTCTGCAGTCCCCAAATATGAGACACTCAAGAAAAGAATTTTCGTTAAAGTATATTCAATTATATCTCGATTTAATTTAAATCCTAATTAATTTCCTATTTTTTAAATCTTATATTAGTCCAAATTCTTTTATTCTAAAATTTTCTTATTTCCTGATCTAAATCACATTTTTTTATTTAATTATTTCTAATACGGTCTCTAAAAAAACTTGCAGACGATTTTTCTAAGCACGAGCCGTGAGAGAGGATAAAAATCTCTAACGCTTAAGGCATAACTTCAGAGATATCCAACATTCTCTTTCCTATCCGAAGCGTTTCCAATAAATAAACAAAAATCCCCCTCTTAGTTAAAATCCCCAAATAAAGAATTTCTTTCATTTTGTTCGGGTGTCACGAAGTGAAAGGAGGCACAGCTTCTCCCCTTGTATAAATTATGACCTCCCGCGGAAAAATAAATTGAAGTTAAAATCGAAGTTCTTTTGCCGTTCTTTAACTCATCTTCTTCGTTCTTGGACTTAATTTGCTCTAAAGTAATTTCTTAGGCTGTTCGGCCTCATTTTCATAGCGGAATTTCTACATTCACTGCACTTCGAGACATTTCTTGACAGTCTAAGGCCCATTGATCGTACTTTGCATCGCTTTGATCTGCCCGGATTTCGTGCACCAATTTTTCGAACCATGCGCTTTTTAGGTGCTCCGTAAACTGCAATTGAAAATATGCCACGACACACTCTTTGCTTTCTTTGGCTATCTGGGATTCACGGATAAAGAGTCTTAGGAAATCCCACCTGTTTGCAGCTACCAGGGAGGGAACAAATTCATGCCCCATAGTTGGGCCGCAGATAAGTTCCACTTTTTCTTTCACATTCAACTGCTTCAAAATAAATTTCACGGTTACAACATCGTTGAGCCTTATGAACTCACGCAAAAAATGCGCGTAATGAGCCAACGTATAAAATTTATATCTCTTTGGGCTCATGAGAAAAAATTCTCGAAACATACTGGCATAGTTGAATCCCGAAGAACTGTTATGGGCCAGAATGTAAAGCAATCGACTGTATTCTTCGTCTGTGAGAAAACAATATCGCAGCACAAATTTTGCAGTTCTGAAGAACTCACATTGATAGGGCCAATCCAAAAGGCACCTCAGCATTTCGAACGGCACTCTACGGCAGAAATCTTGCTGTTCATTTTCACGCATACGGGTAATCAAAAAGCGCAACACGTCGCTATATTTTTGGTGTTCGTGCAAATACGAAAAATCATCAAAAGAACGCATTGTAGCCACACCTATGGCCACCCTCATTATAATGTGCTGTTTGTCCGAGGGCATTAACTTTTTACAAAAATATTTTGTGGCTGTTCTATAACCTTGGAGGGCGACATATTCAAACATATGTTCGGTGAGGTTAAATAAATTACTTTCGTCGTGAGGAAGAAACAATGACTTCAAATGATCATACATTCTCATTACTGAACAAGTAAAAAAAATAACTATCTTGGGTTGTTTAATCTCATAAGGGTCAAACTTAAGAAATTCGTTTTTGTACGAATCGGGCAATTCCTTCCAAAGATCCTTTATATTGGGTAAGCAATAAAGACAAGCTAATTTGTAGCATTGCTCAGGGATTAACTTCTTGTTCCGAATCAGTACCTGGACCGTTTCTAGGTAGTTCACAATTCCCAAGCGTGTCCAGCATAAGTGTTCTAGAATCTCTAGTCTAGACAAACTTCCATCGTATTGCTCTAAATATTTTTCATGGAACTTCACCCATTTTATTATTTCCCTGGTAGTAGCTTTCACTGCACCAAGTAACTCTTCTTTCACCCTTAGAGGCAACGAAAAATTAGCTAGGAAACTTCTAGACACTTTATCAATTTCGGGTTCAAATTCTTCTTTTCTCGCATCCTTCATACTTGCAGCAAACATGCACATGTTAGGGCAACTACTCATAACAACCGCCGCCCTTCTCAGGGCAAGATCCTCTAATCTCATCGGGTGCAAGTGGCCGCCCATTTTCATCGACTGAAAAACGGTCTTTTCACTTTCCGGCAGATGGTTCTTTAAAATCTTTAAAATCGCATTAACAATACATAATGTTATAGGTATTGTCTTCGACGTTCATTACTTTCCTTCCATATAAGTTCTATATTTTATCCCTTGAATACTGAACTCATTTATGGAAGATGGTTCATACTTTAACACATGCTTCATGGTGAAGGGCATTTCAAAATAGTTCCATCATTTGTATCTATCTGCCACAATATCTGCACCTGAAAAGAAAGAACAAATGGATTATAGATCATTCCACAATAAAATTTCGTTCAAAATCACGAATCAGCATAGTAATACAACAGAATGTACTAGTAACTACTTTTGAGAGGCTAAAACAAAACCGTAACTTACAAGGGTGTGTCTATATTGCCTGATTGGTTCGGTTTCTTTTTCCTCACCTGTGACGGACAAATAGTTTGGGAAATTAAGAATAATTCATATGCAAGTCGCATATGATGATTGGAACATTCCCCACCCCTTCCTGTACGCAATGCAGTAAGCAGATGTATCAGGATTTCCAAATTTATGGGTCTGTCTAGAAAAATTAACTTTGTCACCATCAAAAGACTTTTGAAAAAAATTATCTCTAAGCTAAGCCTTTCCCTACAGCTTGTAATACATAAGAGCTGTGACATCACACCCCTTTCCCTGCTATATTTTATGAACCACTCAACAAAATATTCTAAATTTAATATAGTTGAATAATAAATCTCGATTGGATAAGATATAGGAATACTGTCTTTTTATAAGTGAATTCTTCTGACAAATGTAAGTTCTCGAATACTCCGCTCTGTGTGAATCCGATCTTAGAGTGGTATACTGGTTCCACGAAGTAAATACTTCTTGCTGGGTGTTCGGAGACCTTGAACTCAATAGCTATTAATCACCGGAGAGAGCTATTTGTAGCGATTGAAGGTCGCAGTACGAAACTGCGACGTTTGGGCCTGTAGCCGAGTAACATACCGATCAAGCAAAAGGAACCCTTCAGCTCGAAGGATATTATCTGGCTTATTAGGTTAACGCTTCAGTACTTCCCCACCAGTGAGTCGGCGAGTATGCGAACGATTTTGTATTGCGCCAAGTGTTATGGCAAGTTGATGCTTGCTCGTCAAGTGGGTCTTACGGTTTTGTTTGTTTGTTTTTACTTTCATGACTATCAAGTGAATCTAACGATTTTGCGGCGGGTAGATGGCGCCAAGACTGTCGCGGAAGGTTGTGTTGTCAAGGTCACCAATGTAGGGATTGAAGGTCGCGGTATGAACCTGCGACGTTTGGGCCTGTAACCGAGTAATATACCGATCAAGCAAAAGGGACCCTTCAGCTCGATGGATATTATCTGGCTTATAAGGCTAACGCTACACTATTACTGCACAGGAAATTCCGCTACATGTATAGCTATTCAATAGATATTTGAATGCAACATAAAAGAAATTCTTTTTCATTATTTATCAAATATATTGGATTTAAATATGAGAAAAAAACCCAATAATGCAAGTAAATTAAAAGTTCGCAGTAAATGACACAATGACAATTTATTGCTATGAAAAATCATTTCGGTATGGTGAGGTATCAAGAGTTGGGGTAGTTAATCAATTATGAAATTTTTTAGTTTCGTTTTATTTCCATGGAATTAGACACCGGAGACTTATTTTTTTAAACACTTCCTTCTAAGTAACATTCAGTTTTTACTTTTTAGAATACGAAGTGCAATGGAAGTGTTGCAATCTCGAAAAGATTCGAAATCGAGATTTTGAGAAAAATCCATGTTTTAGATCTCAAGAGATTTGAAAACCACTCTTTTGGAAAATGTGCCCCTGTTACAATGATACCTAAAAAAGGGCTTTGACCTCAAAGATTGATTAAATTTCTTTTATTGCTCTTTCATGAAATTTTGAGCAAAATCGGTCAAGAGGAAGTTTGTCTATCAGATTGTTGAAATATAAGGTTGCACGATAACTATGAAACGAAGAGAGCGAGATAAATTCGGTACACAGGTTTAATATTTCTATTCTAGGCACCCAACTACCTTTTAGCCCAATCCATCAAGTGGTTAAACGTCTGTACTTTCAAAAGTATATAAAAGCGAAAAAACAACAACAACACAATAATACAGTGAAATACTTGGAGTTTGGTATTGATTTTGGGACTACAGTGGCAACTCTATGTCAAATTTTGGTTTCAACGGGTTCGGGAAAAATGCTTCTGAAACGTAAGTTCACCTTTATTACAGAGTATGCGAGAAAGATTTGGAGAGACCACTCCCTCTGGTATGAAGTAAAATTTTGATGAGAGTAGTAAACTGGAGTGCTTTTTATATAAATGAATTTCGGACAAATCAGGACATATTACTCATGTGGCATACAGCTTTATTTAGAGAGCTTTCAGTTATAATACTGTTACGGTCTTAGATATAGTGGCCCAGATGGAGGATGAACAGTTGATAAAAAATTGAAGTACAATTTTGTAGACAAGTACTTTTTTTTACCCTTGGTATTTTTGATTCAGAGCTGCTAATGAGTTATAATTTTTATGGAACCCTTCCGATTTTCTTTTAATTCTGTAATTTAGGACATATAATTAAATCTGCAAACTGATTCTCTTTCATTTTAAATCAAAATTTAATTTAACATGTTAATGATATAGAACATACTGTTAATTAATTCCTGCATAATTTTACAATTATGTAAGGGTTAAAAAAGAGAATGCCACCAACAGCGAGAATCGATTAACACTTGGCAAGACACTCACAAGCGAGGCTTCAAAACAGTGGACTGCAACTCGCCGCGAGGTTGACAAACTGTCCAATATCTTATAGAAATCCGAAAAGATTTATGTTTTCAAAATGAATTAATTTTCGACCCACGTTTGTGTGTGCTCCAGCAAACAATCTGAATAGACAATACCACAACTGTCATTTTTATTTTTTAAAATATTTACCTACTGACAGGTGATCATCGAATGGAGATTCGATTTTGATACATTGTTGAAAGCATTACAGGGCAAATGAAACAGGAAGTTTTAAAGTACATGAAAAATTGGCTTTAAAAAATTATTTTTAAACCAAAAAGTTCGAAATCGGATTATTATAAGAAATCCAAATCGCCGTTTTCAGACTAGTCGTGATTTTCCGGAGTATTCCTTTTTAGATTCAGAGTCCAATAAAGTCTTTTTTTGAATTGGGAAGAAATTTTCTGTTTTTCCTTGTCGGCAAGGCTAATATGTGTCTAGTTTACTATATTAGGCATATTATATTCTTAAAAATCTAGCAGTGTGCAGCAAACGGATATTGTGAATTTTTTCATCCCCACTCAGCAAAGTCAGGATTCATATTTTTATTTGTCCAATCTGAATTAAATACGGATTTTGAGCTTATTGTTTTTTAAAATCACTATTATACTCTGATTAAGTTCACAATTTCTCAAATAATAAATAAACCATTAAACTACATGTGAGTGACTAATACCAGTAGGATGCTTAGGCCAATTGATGGTTGCTATTTCGGCCAAAAAAATTTATTCTATTTTCTCAAAAAAATTATAGCCGTCTCGCACATCCCCACCACCTGTATTCCAAGAATCTAAAAAAAAAAGAGAAAAAGAACAACTGTCGTTGAAATCAAACTTATAATGATCTATAAAGAAAAATGGGGGCGGGAAATTAGAAAAGGGGCAAGTTCCCATAATTACACAGTTGTTTAATTTTTTTTATTCATTTAATTTTTTTTTGATAAGATCATAAATCAGAATTATTTAGATAAAAAAAGGATGGGGTAATTTATTAACTTCAGTTTCAATGTATTTTTCTGCTTTTCATGGAGATTTTTTTATTTCCTCGTTATTTCAATGATTTTCGAATTTCTGTATTTTTCCTGCGCCGCGGCAAATCAGTCGATTTTTCAGTAATTGTTTGCAAGAAGACACTAATTTTGGAAACCCAAGTTATAGCTTAAACAGGCAATGAATATCGGAGGGTAAACCTAGCGAAATTCCTCTTATAGTTTAATTAATCGTAAAAATATATGCAATTTACAATTTCACATCAATATCAACTTAAGAGGATGTAATGTTTCAAATAATCACAAACCACCGAAATTTTAAATTGAATTAACGTAACCCCATTAACGTAACCACAAAAGTATTTTCTTTGCTACTGCTGTTGTTTCTCATTCCCTTTACCGGCAGAGCTAGATCAGGTCCATGAACTCGTTCACCCTGAGAAAGTCCAGTACCAAAAGGGGATCCTGTACCAGGCCTTGCCTGGTAAGCCGCAGACAGGATAAAATGTGGCCAGGAGAGATCTGTGCCGAAGAACATTTAGTGCAGAGTCTTTGCCATATTACTATCCATCTGCAAGGAGGAAACACTGAAGATTTATCTCAATACACCTCTCTTCAGACTCATTATCCATACTATGATTACTCTTCAGTAAATTATCCATAGTATAATGTATAACTATTACTTCTGTATGAATCATTATCCATAGTATGATGTATCTTCTGTATGAATCATTATCTATGGTATGATGTATCTTCTGTATGACTCATTATCCATAGTAGGATGTGTTCTTCCGTATTAGTTAATATACATGAATATCATTTGGATCGGTGTTAGAGCACTCTGAATTCAACAGACAACATCAATTAGTCCTTGACAAAAGAATAAGGGTCTTCCTCATTGAGTTGCAATTTAGGGCTTAGCCCCCACCCCCTTCCGAGTAGCAATACATTCAAAATTAAAGCTTCTCTTAAAATGGCGCTCGCTTACTCTGATATCACAACAAATTTCATTCGTTCGCCGTACAGATTAATTCGCTTGTTGGCCACGCGTGTACGCTTTCACAAAGTGTCTCTCAACTCTCCATGCTCTTTATTTGGCTAGGAAGGCGTTTCACCCGGTCGTCCAAAGAGGGCGCAACGTTGGTCTGAAAGCATTTCCGACGCATTCTACCATCTAATCACTTCAATGGACGCGCTTCGATTGTCCAGGGAAAAAAGTTGAAAAGTGTGTCTCAATCAATCTGATTTCTTTAATACAAATAACAAAAGATGGCATCGATCTTTTACATCGTGACCTTGCTTCAAGATGCAATGTTGTCACTCCATTGTTCAGAATTCCTAAAGATTTGTAGAGCTCAGAAAACAAGTAATATGGTTTAAAAAAATCAATTCCTGCTTTGGATATTAGGAAAAAGTTGGAATTTTTTTTATTTTATTTAATTTTCATTAAATAATTAAAATTGCTCCGGTTTATAACATAAGGAAGG
>JAOUZG010016652.1:349947-390487 GCA_026289955.1 Argiope argentata | reverse complement strand
TATATATATATATATATATATATATATATATATATTGTATGCTTAGAAGAAAATTTCACATTAAAAATAATTTTCAGCAGGTAATAATTAAAAAAATTATCTTTTCTTTTATACCAATTTAGTCACTGACATTTTTAAAATGTTTTCAGCTAATTTAATTATAATGAATATGAAAAAAAATATTGACGCAATAGGAAGATGAACGCATAATCAGCATGACTCAAAGGTAAAGCATGAGCTTTCAACGCATAAAATCAAGGGTTCGAATTCTTGCCGAATAGAATTAATTTCATGGCTGCACTTTTATTTGCTTTTCTAATTATTCATTTATTACTGTTCTATAGCTTTCTGCAACCTTCTTTATAATTCTAGATTATTCTATGAAGGTGTAAATTCTGAGTTCCACAAATAGTGGAATCCGTTCGTCGCCAGTATGTTAATTACCTTGATATAATGATAATTTCAACCTGTTATCCATTGCATCTTCGTGACGAAATCTTTCAACTATATTTCTCATTATCTTCATGAAACTCAAATAATTTTCATGATTATTTTTTTAAAAAAATATTTTCGGTTTTCTTTCTTTCATAAAAACCAAGGCATAAAGTTGGGGCATTTTATTTCCAAATTAAGAACTTTCTTTCCCTTGTATGCGCCAGTAATTTTTTTAAAATTTTATTTACTTTTTTAAAAAATTTCTTTTCGGGTTATTTACAGCAACAGAAACAAAATCTTTAATATACTAGAAGGCAAAACTCCCCAAAAGAAGTATTTAGAATAAACCCGGAAAAGAAACAACCTGTTAAGGTTTTCAATATTCTTATATACAAAATTACAATAGTATAATTTCAAACCGCATTTGTTGGAACGTTTTGAAAAAATTTACACAAAATTTTGAACTGAAACATTCAAAATAGCCATTTGATTTTATAATAGTATAAATTAACTGTATAAATAAATTAAAAATGTTTCTAATTTGGCATTTGCTGCGTGATAAGTTATTTCTCCCGTTTGCAAAATGTCAAAGGCTGTATCATTGATTTTCCCACAATATTCAGAGACAAGCTTTAAAATGTGTTTCACCTCTTATTTGAAAAGAGAATATTCTTTTTAATGCTTAATATGTATCGACAACTAAACACTGTTTATTAATCGACATTTCAGATTCATTCTGATGTATTTCTGAATTATTTAAAAAAACATTAAAGAAAAATTAAAAACTTTTAATTTAATTTTCATACTCTTATAAATGCGTGGAAAATTTTAATTTATTTTCTCGCGTGCACATTGTGTTATTAATGTTCTAACGAAAGCAATAAATTTCACGAAATTTCTTTCCGCTAATTTAATTATAATTTGTAGTCGTAATCATTTGTATTATTAATTGTGAAATTTTTAATCTCTTATCATTTGCTCTTATTCATTGTTTTGCTTATCGTGGAGTTAATTTGAATGATTTTAAATTTTAGTCGAAAAAGTTCAAAGACTATGAGTTCTTTGAAAATATGTACATTCAATGGAATTGAGCCAAACAAAGTCACGTATTACAACTTATATACTGTCGCTATCCCTAGCCTTTACTTAGCCACTTAGAATTATGTCAAGATTGCCAAGCATACTGCAACCGTAATAATTATACATAATGAACTTGGCGATATCGGTATTTATCCCGATTCTTGGCGATTAAATATGAGGCTTCTAAAAAGTATAAATACTCCATAAACTTTCTACTCGCATTTAATTTCATTAATATTTGAAATGCAACTTTAATTACATTTTAATCGATAATAATCAGGTTAAAAATTAAATGCTAAATCTAAATTAAAGCAAAAGCACTAAACTTGTTCTGAAAAATATATCCAAACTTGAGCATATCAGAACTCTCTATAAATATAAATTTTTTCAGAAACCTCTGATTTCCATTAACGTTTAAGTTCCAAAGAGAAGTTCAACTCAATTAATGATATCATAGGGGAGATAAAATTATTTTTTCAAAAAAGAATATTCTTTGAATAGCTTCTGAACCTTATAAAAAGAATAATCAATATACTTGAAAAGGTCTTTCATTTCTTGGTATTTACATAGCAATAAAAAACATTAATAAAAGACTTTGTGGTTAATGGCAACCTAGAATCACCAAGAACAAGCATTTAATACTTAAGTACGCTTTTTTTCCTCAACAAAATGAATACACCTGGAATAATCTACAACTTAATCTGTTTCTTAATACAACATTAATTAATTTCCATTTATCAATACAAAAGAGTTCTTTACAGAAAAAAAATAGAAGGTTTCTTCAATATTTTAAATTCAATTTTTTGAATCAACTTCAAAAACAATTTAAGAATTTCCTTCACACTTCATATGTGTAAGAGTATTTTTTTTCTGTAAGATGGTCCGCTATATTCATCAAGTGCTTAGAATCTTATTGTAGAATTTTCAGCGTTATTGAAAACTGAAGATGAAAACAGATTTGAAAATTTACTAGCAGTTTTAGGAAAATATAACTTAGATGAAAAATTAATCTATAATTTAGAAAAAAGTTAATAATAATATTTAAAAGGCATGCAAAAAAAGTTAGTACAAAATATTTCTTAGAATCCCGAGACACTGTAAATTGCTCCCAAAATCTGAATTTAAAAATTTAATAATGAATTTTTTTTCCAGTTTTCTATTATGGAACTCAAAGACTGTTGAGAGTGAGAATGTTATGTATATTTTATTGTTGTAATCTTAAATTCATTTAATAACTAGCCGCCTTTGGCGACCAGTCGGTTCTCCAGTATTAATGCTCGCTAAAATTTTCATATAATATTTTATGTAGCTGTTTCTCATAACAGGTTTTTCACCAAAATATTTTTACACCAAACAAATTTTGATAATCATATAATTCATTTATAGTATTATTTTCTTCGGATGTTCTGTTCATTCTACTACTCATCTTTCTCTTTCTATCCGAGCAATGATTGTCTCGAATTGATATTCCACTTAAATGGTGGAGGGAAAGGTCTGAAATTCTACGTTTTTATAGAATAATGAGATTCAAATTTTCATAAATGTAAACGCACTAAACAAACAAAGACACGATTGGTTTTCAAGAGATGCGAAAGTTTAAAAACTACTTGGAAAAAGCCGCGCACAGAGGAAATAATGGTGACACACACACACACACTTCTTTTTTTTTTTCTATTTTTTTTCTTTACTACTTTTCTTTATACAAACTCTTTTTACCTTTTGTTATTCTTTTTCTTCCTTCCCTGCCCAGACTTTATTTTGAGCAGGTATAGATTAAATATTCATACAGACTAATAATAAAAGCAACTATTTTCTTTCTTTTTTAAAGATCCCGTTATCTACAGATGAAAACCAACTGACTTCGCGTATTTCTTTCTAAACAAATCATAATTTATTACTTCCTGCTATCTTACTCAGTAAGTGTGGGGGAAGGAAATGAAGATTTTTGGCGGGAAAGTAAGAAAAGTGTCGTTTTAACTGTTTTCCTCCCAGTTTTTTCATTTTTTCTTTCCATAAGAACCATCTTCGTGTCTTAACGAAAATATTAAGCAAAAAATTAGCCGAATCGGTCGAGCCGTTCTCTAGTTTTGCGCTTAGCAACGCATTTCGAGAATATTTTTATTAATATAGATGATTGTTGTCATAATAATTTGTTAGTGAGTTCACTTTTTAGTAAAATATGTGAATTTTAAATCGAATTGGATTAATATTTACACTTGGGTTAATATAGTTCATATGAAATAATGCTTTTACTCCAAATTCATAAAATGCCTGCTGAAAGCAGTATATTTGGAATTACTTAGCATAGGTCTAATAATAATAATAATAATAAAAAGGAATTTTTGGAAAATTTATGACTAAAATAATAATAATAAACTGGTTGTACAGAAAAACATTTCTTCAGCACTTTTCCGTTAGCCGAGTGCCAGCGAAAAATCGCCCAAAAAATTTGGAGGAATTCTACATTATTTGGCAATTTTTCGCTTTAAAATCATGCAAGAAATTTGGCGGAATTCTACAATATTTTGCGATTTTTCACTGACGCCCGGCTACTGGGAAAGCACTAAATTGTATTAATATTTACACATATATTTATAAAGTTCATATGAAATAATATTTTTACTCTCTATTCGTAAAATACCAGCTGAAAGCAGAATGCGGGTAATATCGCATTATTTGGTGTAAACTTATTACTAAATTTTCTATTAAAAAACTCCCTTACGTTAATTAATTTCTTCAATCTTACGAAGTCAATTTATTAATTATGCCACTAATTTTTTATTCATCAATTTTAATTTACTTTAATCAAAAGCTCTTTTATATTCATATAAATTTAAATGATTCTCGAACTAAAGAAAATCAAAATAATGAAAAACTAATGGTTTTATTTCTTTATGTGGTATAACATTTCATTTTTTAAAAAAGAAATAAGAAATAAAATAATTTTTTAAATAATGTATATTTTTTTATTGATTTTCCACACAGCATGGGTTTCCATATTTTCTCTTAAAATGTTTCACCAATAATTTTTTTCATAAAAAAACAAATTGCATTTTTCTCATTGTAATTGATAAAAAAAGTAGTTCACAAAAAATTTAAAATATTTTAAAACACTAAAATATAAGAGAGAGAATGAAAACGATTTGTTTAAAAAAAATTCTAACACAAACAAAGATGGACGCTTCATCAAAATCATTTATCCCTAGCAGTTACCCTGTCATGGCCGACCAATCTATGATTGATCTGTTATGTTATGAAAAGAGCCCTCAAATTTCAATTAAGGAACCATATATTGAAAGGGGGTCGAAACACAGTTCTATTTAAAAACATTACTTTTCTGGTTGCCAATATATAAGTTTTTATTTAAAAAAATTCTAAAAGTAATAAAATATTAGAATAATATCAATACTTTATACAATATAATTGATCCGATTATTATATGTTTCATTATATTATTAATTCCCCATTAAACACAGAAAATGGTTCTCAACAGAATTATACATAAACAAAAAATGCAGTGCTGACTTTAGTTAGAATAGATAAATAAATAACTTTTTCAGAGATAGTAAAATAAGAAAATTAAACCAATATAAAAAATTAGCATTCGAATTTCAATATCTTATAAAATCAGATATATTTGTATTATTAATTTCACAATGATAAATAATATAAAATAATTTTTTTAAACAAAAATGGAGTAATAAATGTTATTTTACAGTTAGTTTCGTTTTATACTCGAGTATGAATTTTTTCTTCATTACCGATAAACAGCAGTCACACATCATAAAGATATGGAAATCTAATATTACTATCTTTTAACAGTTTAATAAATAATCTAATGCATATACATACCTAGTAATAATCAGACTTAGTTTCGATTTCAAGAAGCTTTCTTTACAGATTCGGAATGCCGGCGATTTTTACGAAATTCGCCAAAAAAGAATTAAAAAAAAATAATAAAAATAATTTTACGAAACTATAAACGTTGATTGTTCGCTTTAGCTTTTTCACCACTTTTACTTGAATTCAAAACTGATAACCATTAGGTTAAACGAAAAATTAATAACACGAACACGAAGCACAGTTCTCAAAACTATCAACTCGCTTCTACAGAGACCTCTGTCTCTATGGCCCGTTTAGTTTCAGAACAACGCAATTCCATGACAGTCAGCCGGTCTGTGTGCTGCTGATGATGATTGTTAAAATTTCAAAAGCCGGTACAAATATTAATTATTGATTTAATCAATAATAATTTGAATTGAATATGTTTATAAAAAAAAGCATTCTTGTTTTTTCTGAATACAGGAACCAAAGAAAAGTTGTAGTTTTTAAATTCCAGAGAAAATATCTATTTACCACCGATGAATCGAAATAAATAATCGATATATAACAGGAGCGCGTCTGTTGTTCTGCTAGTGGGTGAAAATGTGAATGGGGGATGTGACTCATCAGCTGCATCTAGGGGTTGCTCCGAAAATTCTTCTCGGGGGGGGGGGAGTTGTGAGGATGAAAATCTTTAGAATAGGAGCTTAGTACGTCTATTCTAAAGAGCAATATGGTCGGATGAGCTGTTTCTCCCTTTCAACCACAAGAGCAGCCCAAGCTTCCGGGAAGAGTGCTATCTCTTCTATAAAAGGTTTTATTGCGTTCTTCGTTCTCTGAGGCAGAGCCTATTCAAAAATAATTTGGTAAAAATGTAGAACCTTAATTACATCTCGATAGACCCCAAAGAAAAAGCAGATGAATCAGTTACAAATTGAGAAGTCATAATTATTAATAATAAGATCACCGCATCTAACCCCAATCCTAGTAACAATATTTATTTTGACCCTCCCATCTTTTCGCATGTTCTCACAGAAATTTTTTTTAATGGAAGTGAGGCCAATAAAATAAAAACTGCAAAATAATTGATTATGAAAATTAAAGTTTTAAATTTATTTATACAATCTGTTTTGATTAATATCATGCAGCCAACTTTTGCAACTAAGATGAATGAACTTCAAGAAGACACTATTTCTTTATTACAAAAATACATTTACTCTTATCACTGATTAACCGATGCTGCTTGTTTTATAACAATAAAAACATTGTTACAATCAAATAATTGACTAATATTACAATTGAATTATAAATATGTATGGAGATTCGAAAAATTTACAAATAAGAGTGCTTTTAAATTAGTCGGGGAGCAAACGAAAAATCGTCTAAGAAATTTGGCGGCATTGGCGTTTGCTCCCGGCTAACGGAAAAGTACCCAAATAAGTATTTCAACAACTCAATGAATAAAATAAATGCATCATTTCAAAATCAGAAGGCTTACATGTAAGTAGAGTTTAAGATAACTTTATTATTTTAAATGTGTCATTAATTTAACAAAAAAAAAAATTAAATGAAATCTGATATGCATATTTCCATTTATCATACCAGAATATAATTTCTTGAACGACCAAGCTCCACGTGCTCGTGCGAGTTAAATTATGTTTTTATTCCTTTTAATTGTTTCTTTGAATGAGTTCCTTTAGTTTGCAAACGATCGAAAAAAATTTGCCTCGCATTTATTGTTTAAAAATATATCCCATTTCCTATTTATTTCATTTCATACAATCACGTGCTCAAAATGACATTTTTCTAGGTTTTAATTGCTGCAGTAATTTACTTATTTTTTTAAAAAATAAGAGCTTTTGTATATGATAGGGCATCACGTTACTAAAAGCTGATTTTTTGAGATGCTCGTGCAGATAATAAAATTTTTATTTTTCGCCTACGGATTTTTGTTGACACCAAAAACCTTATCCCAAAAACAACATCATGTTCTGACGTGCTATAAAATATGTAACTATTACACGATTGCCATGATCTTTTAAAAGTAGAAATGATGGGCAATTAAAACCCATTTTTCTTAATCCTTGAGACTTTAATTGCCGTTTTCTATCTTCAACTGCATTTTGGTCCTTGCCACTAGGGCTGCAGCTGAACATTGTTGATTGAAATGAGCAGCTATTTTTCAATTCCTATCATTAGTTCACACTCTACTTATAAATATCTTGTTTAAATTTACCATTGTTAGTAAAATACTTTTAGTTCATCCATTCAAGTACAAATAATTTTTTAAAAACTTGTAGTATTTGACGCTTGATGCTAATACAGTTTTTACAAATATTAATTAATTAAAAATAAAATTAAGAAAGTTAATAATATTTTATAGGGGAACAGTTCGGTTTTGAACCAACAGATGGCGTCCCGAAAATGTTACTAATTTTTTTTTCATTTCTACTATTAGTTTATACTGTTCCTATATATATATCTTGCTCAAATTTTCAATCGTTAAAAGAATACTGTTACAAGCGGGCGAGGGGCACGAAAACTCGCCAAAGTTGGCGGCGTTTGGCGAGGAGCCTCGCTCCAGCTTGATTGGTTTGGGGAAAGGAATAGTCTAGTAGCCGCTAGATTGTGCGCGTTGTTTTGAGAATTTTCACGAGATTCAGGTGCACGCGCTTTTCGGCTATATAAGGTCGAATAGCCGGAGCGAGTAGTTATTTCGCAAAGCAAATGAAAAGCAATAGTGATTCCACAACTAAAGTTTTAATTTTGTTCAACGCTATCTGTAAGCCGGTCAGCCCCTAAACTGTTTTTTAAATTCCTGGGCCATGTCTTTTATACTAATAACCAACAGCCAATAGTGATACAGCTTTTCTCCTCTCACCAAGCCCTATCCCTTCTATGCAGATCAACAGTCTATGCGAGTTCTTCATCTGCCACGCTCAAGTCAACATCTCCCAAGATCGAGGATAAGCCCCTGGCGGGGCTAGGTGCCTCGTTAACTGAACTCCTAAAGCGAGTAGTTAGTTGAGAGTTTGCTCTGAAATAAAAAGCGTCTCGCTGGAGTAAAGGATTTGTTATTAGTGAGCTGTGTTTGCGTTTCCTGCTAACGCTGTGTTATTGAGCTCGCTGTTGCTGTGCTATACTATAGCTGTTTTGCAAACGTTGTTTATTGTGTATAAGACTTTCTTTTACGCTGTAAGTGACTGATTATTGCTGGATTGTGTTTATCTGATTTGTTACTCTATCAATTATCCTGTAAATAACTGTAAATAGCTGTAAATAAATTTGTTTTTGCTGTCCTCAAATAAAGTCCATTCAATCCGAACCCGCTACGCTAAAAACGTAACAACTGGTGTCAGAAGTGGGATTGAATGGAAGACTAGAGCGATGGAGGAAGCAGATAAAGCAAAATTTGAACAGCATTTTGCTTTCATTAAAGAAGTGAAAGAAGGGATAGAACGAGGGCAAGAAAAGATGGAGAAGATAGAACAAGGGATAGAATAAGGGCAAGAGAAGATGGAGAAGATAGAACAAGGCCAAGCTAATATCGTTGAAGCAATCAACTATAAAGTAGATGCTTTAGCGGAAAAGGTTCAAGAGAACGATACAAAGATTCGTAATATTCAGCAGAGTTTTGAAGAGAAATTTGAAAAAGTGGACGAAAGATTCAACGCATTTGAGGAAAAATTGAAAAAAATGGAAAGTGTACAGGTAAAACCTGAAAACCAATCCCCGAATGTTCGAGAGCCTGAAATAGCCCCACCTGTGCCTATTATTTCCAAAGCAAGGACTAAAGTGTCCACTTACGACGGAAAAACATCATGGCAAGTCTATAAGACTCAATTCTCCATCGTCGCAGAAGCCAATGGTTGGGATCCAGTCACGAAGGCTCGTCAGCTGGCTGCATCACTACGGGCTGAAGCTGCTGATATTTTAAGAACTGTTCCCGAAGATCAACATCTGGACTTTGATGCTCTTTCAAGCGCTCTGGAGTTGCGCTTCGGAGAAAAATGCCGTCTTCAATTAAAGACTCGGCAACAACGATCAAATGAAAGCCTGCAAGAGCTTGCAGCAGATGTAGAGAGACTCTCCCATCTTGCCTTCTCCGACTGTCCAGCCGAAGTACGGGAAACACTGGCCCTGCAGTATTTCATAGACGGTGTGAGGGATCTAGAGATACAAAAGTCCCTACGAATGGCTGAATTGAAGGACTTGAAATCAGCTTTGGTTTACTCAATGAAATTTGAAGCCGCTCAGCAAGCTTCACGGAGGGATCGCCACTCAGTAAGAGGTGCTGCGGTTTAAGACGAATCAGATTCTTCGATGCAAAATCTGACTGAAATGGTGAAAGCAATTTGCCAGATTATCCGGAAAGGAAATGAAAGCCCCAACAAACATGGCCAGAGAACTGTGAAATGTTGGAAATGCGGCGACGAGGGCCATGTTCAAAGGAATTGTTCAGCCCGCTTAGATAAACGGGCTAAAGACCCTTCTCAAAACAACCAGGAAAACTATTTTTTTCGGTCTCGCGGGGCGGAGGTTGCCAGATGAAGAAAAGCCCCATTTTGGAGTTTTACAGATATCTTCCAGAGGCGGCGGTGAAAATGGTTTATTTTTTGAAGCCTTCGTCAACGGAACTCACTGTCGAATGATCGTTGACACCGGAGCTAACGTAACTATCATGAGAAGAGATGTTGCAGAACAACTAGGAAGGAAAATTCTCTGGACGCCGCCCTGCGTCACCCTCCAAACGGTCACTGGGGACAGAATCCCGATTATTGGAAAAATGAATATTGTGATTAGATTTGGGAATGCTACTTATGACCATGTTGTTTACGTAGCGGAAATTACAGATGATTTTATACTTGGACTGGACTTTCTGAAGAAATATGATTTTGTAATTGATTTTAAAAATAACTCCCTGCACTCCACATCAGAAGTCGTGACTCTTTTCCATTTAGGTTCTGGAGGACTAAACACCTGCCATCGGATTGTTGCTTCAACAGATTTTGTTATCCCAGCTAGAAGAGAAATAATTTTAGAGGGATCTACTGGCGAAACGGAGAATTTCCGGTTTGGTGTTGTTGAATTTTCCAGTGACGGGAGTCTTCCAAGCGGAACGATGGTGGCCTCCAGTCTTGTAGATCTCTCCAAAAAGAATGTACCCATCAGGGTTATCAATGTCAATAATAAATCACAATTAATTAAGAAGGGTGAAGTTCTAGCTAAATGCTCTCCAGTTACCTGTATCGAGAAAAATCCCAGCTTAACATCAAAGGAGTCTTCCGACTGTTTAAGCCTGGAATTACTTAAAGACACTGAATTGAAGGAGGAGCAAAGAGTCGAGGCAGGAAGAGTTATTGATGAATTTAAAGACTTATTCTCCCAAACATCCGATGATGTCGGGAGAACAAAGTTAACGCAACACCGGATAAATACTGGAAATCATCCTCCTATACGACAGAACGCCAGAAGATTGCCATTTGCCAAAGTGGAAGAGGTGAAAGATTTGTTAAATGACATGCAAGAAAAGGACGTCATCGAACCTTCGTCTAGTCCTTGGGCCTCTCCCATCGTTTTGGTCCGTAAGAAAGATGGTTCTACAAGATTCTGTGTAGATTACCGGCGACTGAATGACATGACGAAGAAAGATTCGTACCCTCTTCCCCGAATCGATGATACACTAGATACACTCTTCGGGAACGAGTGGTTCTCCACTCTCGATCTGAAGAGTGGATACTGGCAAGTGGAGATCCATCCTGACGATCGTGAGAAAACAGCATTCACAACTGGAGGACATGGACTGTGGCAATTTAAGGTCATGCCTTTTGGCCTTTGTAATGCGCCAGAAACTTTTGAACGCCTAATGGAGACAGTGTTAAAAGGACTTACTCCAGAAGCTTGCCTCGTTTATCTTGATGACATCATCATAGTCGGACGGAATTTTGAAGAACATCTTTGTAATTTAAGAAAGGTTCTTGATAAATTAAAAGATGCCAACTTGAAGTTGAATCTATCTAAATGTCGTTTGTTCCGTCATGAGGTAAGCTACCTTGGACATATAATTTCTGCAGTGGGCGTCCAAACAGACCCGCAAAAAGTGTCAGCAGTTTGACACTGGCGCCGCCCTGAAAATGTGCATGAACTTAGAAGTTTCTTGGGCCTCTGCACATATTACAGGAGATTTGTAAAGGGGTTTTCTTTGATCGCTAGACCACTACACAGGCTTACTGAAAACAAACGGAAATTCTTGTGGTCGGATGAATGTGAAAAGGCTTTTAACGACTTGAAAGAAGCCTTGACATCGGCTCCCATCCTGCCCTATCCTGATCCTGAAAAACAATTCATCCTGGATACAGATGCAAGTAATGAGAGCGTTGGAGCAGTATTATCTCAAGAAATCGGCGGCCACGAACGTGTCATCGCATATTGGAGCAAGTGTCTTTCGAAACCAGAACGGAATTATTGTGTCAGCAGGAAAGAATTGCTCGCTAAAGTGAAGGCCGTGGAGAATTTCCATAGCTACCTTTATGGAAGAAAATTTCTGCTCCGAACAGACCATGCATCTCTGACTTGGCTTTTAAATTTCAAGAATCCGGAGGGTCAGATAGCCAGATGGATACAGAAACTTCAAGAATACGACTTTGAAATTAAACATCGGAAAGGGTCGTTGCATGGAAATGCAGATGCCTTATCAAGAAAGCCCTGCTCCGAGGGTTGTCGCTACTGCACCTCTGCTGAAAAGAAATATGGGATTGTTACACCAATTGTGCGCCAAATCGCAGGAGCCGTCCCACCTCAATCTGCTCCTTGGAGTGATGAAGAGGTTCGCAAAGAACAAATAAATGATCCTGACATTAAACCGATTATGGAATTCATGCAATCAAACAATTCAAGACCTGAATGGCAGGACATTTCAAGCCTCAGTACTGGAAGTAAACGTTATTGGGCTCTCTGGAATTTACTCAAATTAGAAACGGCATATTGTATAGAAAATGGGAGTCCGAAGATGGGAAGTCAGTTAAGAGGCAACTTGTACTTCCCCGATCAAGGATAAACCAAGTTCTGAAGGAGTTACACAGCAGTCAGGCTGGTGGCCATTTGGGAGTCATGAAGACAGTTCATAAAGTCCGGGAGCGTTTCTATTGGAACAACTTGAAAGATGATGTTCAAGAATGGTGCAGAACATGTGATGACTGTAACGCCCGTAAAGGACAAAAAACACGCAGTCGTGGTAAGTTACAGCGGTATAATGTAGGAGCACCATTTGAGAGAATCGCCTTTGACATCTTGGAACCTCTTCCTCGGACGGACAATGGAAATAGAAACATTCTAGTCGTCATGGATTATTTCACGAAGTGGCCAGAGGCTTATCCAATTCCTGATCAAGATGCGACTACTGTAGCAGAAGTCTTACTTCAGGATTTCCAGATTTGGAACACCTCTTCAGCTTCACTCTGATCAAAGGAGGAATTTTACTTCTGCTGTATGTCAAGGACTCTGCAAACTTCTTCGAATCGACAAAACTCAGACAACACCTCTTCATCCCCAATCAGACGGCATGGTAGAGAGGTTCAATCGTACTATTCTAAATAACCTCTCTCTTTTCGTTTCGAAAAACCAACAAGATTGGGATCAGAAACTACCCTTGTTCCTGCTTGCTTATAGAAGCGCGGTTCACGAAACGACTGGCTTCACACCATCCAAGATGCTCTTTGGACGAGAACTCCGACTGCCCTGTAATCTTCTGTTCGGGTGTCCACCAGATACGCCTTCTTCGCCTGTGGATTATGTTCAAGACCTCCAGGCCCGTTTAGAAGACAGACACAGGTTTGCCCGAGATCGGATCAACATAGCGACGGAGAAGATGAAGACCAGGTACGACACTAAAGCCAACGGACATGAATTCAAGGAAGGTGACAAGGTATGGTTCTGGAACCCGATTCGACGAAAGGGACTCTCTCCGAAGCTGCAGTCTTCCTGGGAAGGCCCTTATACAGTCCTGAAAAGACTGAATGACGTCGTGGTTCGAATAAGGAAGTCACCGAACTCAAAACCAAGAGTAGTACATTACGACCGGCTAGCCCCTTATGATGGTGATTTGTCAAATACTTAGTTGAAACCATGGTTTCCTCATTTATGTAAATATGACCTGTAAATTTGTAAATAGTGTTCTTTATGTTAATTCTTTTTCAATGATTATGTCTGTAATTTTGTGTGTATGGTATTGTTACTTTTGAGTGTCCTCTGCTCGGGGTCAGTACTGCCCGGGACGTGCAGTCCTTGAGGAGGGGGCAATGTTACAAGCGGGCGAGCAGCATGGAAACTCGCCAAATTTGGCGACGTTTGGCGAGGAGCCTCGCGCCAGCTTGATTGGTTTGGGGAAAGGAATAGTCTAGTAGCCGCTAGATTGTGCACGTTGTTTTGAGAATTTTCATGAGATTCAGGTGCACGCGCTTTTCGGCTATATAAGTGCGAATAGCCGGAGCGAGTAGTTAGTTGAGAGTTTGCTCTGAAATAAAAAGCGTCTCGCTGGAGTAAAGGATTTGTTATTAGTGAGCTGTGTTTGCGTTTCCTGCTAACGCTGTGTTATTGAGCTCGCTGTTGCTGTGCTATACTATAGCTGTTTTGCAAACGTTGTTTATTGTGTATAAGACTTTCTTTTACGCTGTAAGTGACTGATTATTGCTGGATTGTGTTTATCTGATTTGTTACTCTATCAATTATCCTGTAAATAACTGTAAATAGCTGTAAATAAATTTGTTTTTGCTGTCCTCAAATAAAGTCCATTCAATCCGAACCCGCTACGCTAAAAACGTAACAATACTTTTAATCATTTACTCAAGTTCAAATACATTTTTAAAAACTTGTAGTGGATGACACTTGATGTTGATACAGTTTTTTCAAATATTGATACATTGATGAAATTTAAAGAATATCTGTCTTCTTTTCCTTATCTGTCAGCCACTCGTAGAATTCTAAAAGACAATACTATTTAAGTACTACATATTAAGAATAAATAAAATCTTAAACAAGCAAATGCAGCTTTTAGCAAATGCAGCATATTTCAAAAGCATAACAATTTTCCGAAATTTTCCAAATTATGCTCTTTGTAAAAATGTATTCTTAAATGGGAAATATCTTTGAATCTTTCAATGCAATTTTGTTATTGGCACTGAATTTCATTACAAATTTTAAGAATCTTAACTGTTTGGATAACGTGTTTTTGAAAGAAAATCTCTTCTCTCAATAAATAATCGAAAAGTTTTGAGTCCTTTTTCAGCAGATAGTTTATGAACGTGAGACAAATGGGTGTTTAAATATTTTTTTATATATAAAAGTGAGCGTTGCATAAGTTACCCGTGTAATCCATTTTACTTTAGCTATGTGCAAGACAAGGAGATAAATGGTTAATGGCTACTCTTTTTTCTAGACAAGATAGCTCGCTAATCTCCCATGGTTGCCGAGCTTCTAGTGACGTCATAGTAGCAACCAATCAGCGTTAAGATGCATCGGGCTTCTTACGTAATATCTAATATCTGGGAATCGTTCACTAGCCTCTCAATCGCAATATTTATCCCTATATGATGGGCGAATCCATCACAAATAGTATTTTTCACAGGTAGATACGCTTGAGTGAGAGGGGCACCAGGGATTTAAATGTTGAGTGGTAGCTCAACACTTTCCCGGTTCATTTAAATCGTTTTTCCATGAGCGTGAGGAAAAACGTCATTGTTTTTGTATATGGATATCAGTTTTTCTCTTCTTGTTTTTTTATCTTGTGAATATGAATAATTAATCTTAATTCTCTTTTAATTAATGTCTATTTTTAAATCATCATTTCTTATCTTTGTAATTGGTGTTTTTGCAATTTACAAATTTGATCTTGTCATGCATTTCATTAGCAGCTCATATAAAATTGTTAGAAATGTATAAGTTTCATTGTGAATGAAGAGGTAATATGATATTCATATTCATCTCATTATATGATCTGTTTATGACTGTATATGTAATATGAAAATGAAACAAATCATTATCAATATCATATATTGCCTTTTATTTGATCATTATTTTACTCTTGTGCTTTGTAGTTTTAAGTAAATGCATGTTAAATTCTCGTAATTTCAAATGCATGTAATTCTTATCATTTTCAAATGTCTGAAGGTGATAAACTAACAGAAATTCATATCTGTAGTCACATTAAACAACACATTTTATGAGTATAAGACATATAACCAAAAATTATTGATCTAAATCATATTTATTAAAAAAAGATTAAAACCAAATTAACATAAATTTAGAAAAATAATTTTTTTAAGCACTCACTTTAAAAAAAATCTGATTTCACAGTTGACTATTTGGGGAAAATAGTTGGATTGTTCTCTTCAATTTTACTATTCAATCTTTAATTTATTTCTAATTTAAATGAAGCTGACTTAACAAAACATAAAAGATTAGCAATAGCCTTCTCATCATAGTTTTATAATAGACAAGGCAAGGTTTTCTTATATGTTATTCTGATTTTGTTGGGAGTGTTTTAAGATTTATTATTTTTAATTCAGAATTAATGTTTGATTCATATTTACCTTACTATATTCCAATACAGTGTAATATATTATCAATTTCAAAAGTTTTTGAATAAAATTTTTGTTACTGCAAGCTATTCCCCTCGTCTAAGACAAATAAAATAGTTTTTTTTAACTTAATATATAAATCTTGCTAAATGAGCTATAAAAATAGGATGAACTTTTTAAATATATGAAATTAAACTATATTTTAATTTGTATTTTATTAGGAATTTAAGTTTTTTTTGTGACAAATTAATAAATTATAATTGTAAATATGCTTAAAATGTTTTCATTTGATAAAGTTATTTATAAGCCTAATTATTGTTAATTGAAAATAAGCTGCAGCTGTTGCAAAGAATTGTATTTATAGCCTTTTTTTCAAAACATAGAACTATTTTAATTTAATTTTTTATTGACAATTCTCATAAGGCTATATTTAGTGGCATAAAATTATTTAAATGTAATTTCTCGCTAATATATCAGAAGATATAAATTTTCTTAAAACTTTTTCTAGCAGTTGAGTCATATGAAGAGTTTCATGTCTATATTTGAAGCTTTCTGAATATGCTTCAAAATATAAAAAAATGTACATCAATAATACTGATGACTTACAGTTGTATGCATAATTTGGTTGAATGTTACATATTTTGACTTGTGTATTAAAATTATAACAAATGATCTAATGAATCTGTAGGACTTCATCTTTCAAGAATCGAGAACTTGGTGATAGCTCAATGATAGTTAATAGATACATTATAGAAATTTTTAATAAAATAAACTTAAATAATAATGATGTTTTATAAAATATCTATTTATACAAAGATATACTCTTTTCTATGAGCAGAAATATATTTCTATAATTTTATATTACTATTTGATAAAAAATGAACAAATAATAAGTTTGGATTGACACAAAATTGTAGCAAGTCTGAAAAGTTTGAGGAAACAGAGTAAGCATGAGTGAAATTATTTTAATAAAACTTGTTTTAAATATTTATATAATGGCTGATTTTTGTGAGATGATATATTTCTTTTCATTTATTTGCTTGAAAATCATTTAGGAAACCAAGGTATGAATGGCTGTTATTAAATTGTAATATACTCTCAGTTAATATAGAAGCCATTGAGCATGTTCAGCAATAGATATAGAATAAATATTTATTCACATAAAATATAGGGATGTTGCAGTGTTAAAAAATAGAATAAGAATATTTACAGATTGGTATCCTTAGGGCTTCACTTAGCTGAATGTTTGCTAAATATTTTCTTTTGGTAAGCGGTTAATCATTAAAAAAAATAGGAACTACAATTTATTTATTTACTGAATTATCTATGTAATTCTCATAATTTATAAAAATAACATTATGAAACATTTATAAATGAGTTTTTCACTGAGCTAGGCCGACAGACATTGATATTGCATAATATGAGATGCCTTGGATGCATGCATATTTTACTAAATAACTTTCACAAATCAAATAATAAAGATGCAAATTAATCAGCTAATATGAAATTTTTATACTAATTGAATATACTAATATGATTTTAACTAAATTGATTTATTAAAAATTGATATATAAATTGATATACTAATATGAAATTTTTATATGTCTATTAAGTTGTTACATTTTGATATAATTTAGGATATAAAATTTTAATGAATGGAATTAACACTATCAAGAGCAATGAACACTATCAAGAGCAAACACACATTAAATGAACAATCTATATACAAAATACTAAGCAAAATTGGCACACTTTTTGAAGAATAAGACAATGGATAATAAAAAAATAATTATTCAATCGAAAAACATAACTATCATAACTACAGTTTGAGTATCAAAAATCAATAAAATAGGGAAAGATATGTGAAGGAATTATTTCCCCAAGTAGTTTGAACGCTATTATATCTTCTCATAAATAGTAGTTTGTTGCCTTCTGTAATTAAAAAATGTTTAAGATTAAAATTGCCAATTCTGAAATTGTTTAGGAATAATCAATTTTTGGAACACTTGATACATATTAAATTAGACCCCATGAAATTATGTATGAAGTATAATATTTTATATACACTTTTTGCTTTTTAAAAGAAATTTCCCGTTGCACAATTATTTTTCGAAATTTTATAACTGAAATTGTCTAAAGAAAAATAAATGCAAAACATTTGAAGTTCCATTACAGTGTCATAAATGTGCATATATTTAAGATATAAGAGCATTGGGAATAGGATTTTATACCATAAAAATGAACCAGCTATAAGTATCTTTAAATTGGAGCTGCAGAAAATGCAAAATATCAGTCTAAAATGTTCGAGTTTAAATTCTGATTCAACAACAACTCTTAACTTTAATCATATTATAGAAATATTTTTATAAGATGAAGACTTCTACTTCCGGAAGCTTTTTCTATTTTATTTTAAAAATACTTCAGATGCTTTAATTTATCAATGTATTTGTAATAAACTACAATTTAAAAATCGAACTTTCATTAAACCCTAAATTTATTTTACAAAACTGAAATGCTCTTGCATTATAACTTAAAATTAGCAATAGCAGAATACAATTTAATTAATTATTTTTCTTTTCAGTACTTGGTAACATATTAAGAAAAACAGAAATGTTGAGCTTAGAAATTATTTAAAAAATAGACAAAAGCTGCTCTGCGAGTGTGAAGGGAAATGTAATCATTAGCAGAATATTCTTCTCTGGCAGCAAATATATTGTATTCATACAATCATACTAAGTTTTAATTTTTTATTTTTATTTTGCACAAACAGTACACATTAGATGTTAGAGAAAAATATATCTTCATATAATTTCAGAAGATTTTCTGTAAAGGAATATAAGTTAAGACAATACTATTGATTTTTTTTTTCAAGATCAGTATATTACCTGCTTTGAAGATGTATGAATGGAAACATTCACCAGGCAAATAGTATTTTAAAATTGTTTCAAGATTCATTAATATCAGGAAATTCAGAACCTTCAAAAAACAGCAATGGAAGTAATAATAATAACAATAATAAAAGTATAAAAACCACCCAGAAGCAAATAAATAGTCTGGAATTTTTCTTTTGCATTGGATGATTGACATCATGTCATTTTTCTCCAACATTCGTTGTAATAAAATATTATAAGAAGAAATACTCATAAAAGACGAAAATGATTTTATATTAATTAATAATTATGAATTTATATTAATAATACATGAAATTTGTATTAAATATCCCTTAAATAAGTAGAAAGA
The DNA here is from genome assembly GCA_026289955.1 of Argiope argentata. Taxonomy (NCBI): domain Eukaryota; kingdom Metazoa; phylum Arthropoda; class Arachnida; order Araneae; family Araneidae; genus Argiope; species Argiope argentata. Next base: position 371,336 of record JAOUZG010016652.1, on the reverse strand, counting down.
TTTCTGAAAAATATGTTTTAAGCTAATATTTCGACACATGATTTGGAAAAAAAAATACTATTCATTCCCAAAAACGTAGCGATAGAACTGAACATATAAATGACAACACTTATCCCAGGTACCCCTCTCTCTGAAGCGTTCCTACCTGTGAAAGTTACGGTTTGCGATGGAATCGTCCATCATGTAGGGATAAATGTTGCAATTGAGATGCTATTGCTCTCTTTGTTCAGAAACTAAACGAGCTGAAAGATTTGAGATCTGTGTGTCGAGTTGATAAACTTTCGTTTCACCCAATGTTTAAATGGTTTTGAATTCGAGTAAAAGGGGCGAAAAAGCCACAATGGGCAATCATCATTTATAGTTTCGTAAAACTAATTCTTTTTTGGCGAATTTCGTAAAAATCGCCGGCATTCCGAATCTGTAAAGAAAGATTCTTGAAATCGAAACAAGGTCTCCCTATTTCTAGGTATGTATTATATGCATTAAATAGTTTATGGAACGGTTGAAAGATAAGTAATATTAGATTTTCTTATCTTTATGGTGTGTGACTGCTGTTTGTCTGTAATGAAGGAAAAAATTAATACTTGAATATAAAACGAAACCAACTGTGGAATAACATTTATTATTTTTTTATTTCTGTTTTGAAAAACCTAAGCTTTTACATTAATTATTTATCATTATGAAATTAATTATAGCAATATCTCAGATTGTATAAAGTATTGAAATTGGAAAGCTAATGTTTATATTAGTTTTTAATTTTAATTTTTTAAAATTTTATTATCTTTAAAAAAAAATTATTTTTATTTATCTGTTCTAACTCCAGTTAGCTCTGCATTCTTGTTTATACATAGCTGACTGCATTCTTGTTTATACTGTTGAGGCCGATTTTCTGTGTTTAATGATGATTTAATATTATGAAACATATAAGAATCGGATCAATTATATTCTATAAATTAATTATATTATTCTAATATTTTATTGCTCTTAGAATTTTTTAAAAATATATTGGCAACCAGAAAAATAAAATTCTTTAATAAAAATGTGTTTCGACCCCCTTTCAATATATAGTTCCTTAATTGAAATTTGAGGACTCTTTTCATAACATAACAGATCAATCATAGAATGGTCGGCCATGACAGAATAACTGCTAGAAAGAAATGATTTTGATGAAGCGTCCATCTTTGTTTGTGTTAGAATTTGTTTTAACAAATCATTTTTTTTCTCTGTAATACTTTTTTTTATCAGTTACAATGAGAAAAATGCATTTTTTTATTGAATGAAAAAAATGATAATTTTTTTAAAACAGAATATATGTATATATATATATATTCTTTAAAATTATTTTATTTCTTATTTTATTTTTAAAAATGAAATGTTTTGTCCCATAAAAAAAAATAAAACAGTTAGTTCTTCATTATTTTGATTTGCTTTAGTTTGGAAATCATTTAAATTTTTATAAATATAAAAGATCTTTAGAACAAAAAATTGATTAATAAAGAATTAGAAGTATGTGATTAAGTATCGGTGTTAGGAGAAATTAATGACCTTACTCAAGTGAATTTTATAATATAAAATTTAGTAATGAATTTACACCAAATAAATCTCGGTATTAAGTGAATTAAGTTTTTTTGGTCAAATTTATTATTATTATTGTTTAAGAAATAATTTTTCCAAAAAATTTATTTTTGTGATATTACCCGCATAGCATGTAACTGGCATTTTATGAATTAGGAGTGATAGTTTTATTTCATATGAACTATATAAATATGTGTAAATATAATTACAATTTCGTGCTTTCCCGGTAGCTGGGTGTTTGTGAAAAATCGCAAAATATTGTAGAATTTCGCCAAATTTCTTAGCGATTTTAAAGCCAAAAATCGTCAAATAAGGCAGATTTCCGCCAATTTTTTTGGCGATTTTTCGCTGCTGTCTGGCTTATGGAAAAGTGCTTACAATTTGATTTAAAATTCACATATTTTACTGAAATGTGAATTCAAGAGCAAAAAAGATGAAAATGAGATCTAATCATATTTAAACGTATCATATCAGAACACCATTTCTTGAACGGCCACGTGCTCGTGCAAGTTAAATTATATTTTTATTCATTTCATTTGATTCATTGAATGAGTCACTTTGGTATTGCAAACGATCAAAATAACTTCTTGCATTTTTTGTTTTAGAAAATATCACATTTCCTCAAAATGATATTTTTCTAGGTTTTATTTGCTGTAGTAATTATTTATTTTTTAAAATTAATTAACTTATTAACTTTTTAAAAATTAACTTATGAACTTATTTTTTTTTAATCAGAACATTTGTAAATGCAAAATAAACGTGTTATTAAAAGCGGATTTTTTTGGGATGCTCGTGCAGATATTCAAGTTTTTATTTTTCGCCGATGGATTTTTGTTGAAGCCTGAAAACCTCATTTCCAAAACAATGTATTCTAACATGATAATAATTAAAATAATGGCCATTATTACTTGAATTTAAGAAAATATTAATTTTTACATAACATTCTCAATCGCAACAATTTTTATGAGTCTCTTAAAGGGAAATTAAAAAAAAAAAAAATTCTTTTCTAAATTTCAAAATTTAGATTCCGGCAGCATATTGAGAGTATGTTACAGTTTCTCAGGATTCTAAGAGTTATTTTGCCTTAACTCTTTCGGATATATCTTCAACATTATTATTCTCTTTCGTGTAAATTATGGATTCATTTTTCAACTAAATTGCAATTTTCAAAATTGCTTTCAACCTCTTTGGTCTTTAACATTGAAAATAATGCAGTAAAATTCTATGCACTTGGTGAATATAGTAGACTATCTTACAGAAAGAATACTCTTACACATATGAAGTGTGAAGGAAATACTCAAATTGTTTCTGAAGTTGATTTGGAAAATTGAACTAAAAAAAATTGAAGAAACTTACTATTATACCGTAGAGCTTTTTTGTTCTTCAATAAGATCATGTTTTTTTTTGTACTGATAAATAAAAATTAATTACTGGCATATTAGCAAACAGATCTAGGTGTTGTTTTTCTAGTTTTATTAATGGGCTTTAGAAGGAAAAAAAAATGAAGTTATCTATTTAAAATATATTCTTGGGTAAATCTAGGTTGCTTTTAACCATAAAATATTTACTTAGTTTTGTTAAAACCTAAATAAATATCAAAAAAAAGAAGAAAAAAAAAAGAAACAGCTTTGGAATAATGATAGTTCTTTTCATAAGGTTCAAAAGCTACTCTGAATTTTCTGTTTTAAACAAGTTTTACATCCTTCCTTTTCTATACTTAAACCTTTCCCACCAAATCCCACCCAAACCTTTTTAAATTTTTAAAAATCATTGGATTTTATAATTGCATTTAGTACTTTTACATTTTTGCTATTTTTTCACCATTTGCATTCCTTCAAATGTAACAATTTACACACATCTGTTTCAGTTCAATTCCATTCCATTTGGCGTTTAAATTTATTGCATTTTAAATTTATTGATTTTATATTTTACCGAATTTTACTCTTAATTTTACTATTCGCTTGGTGCAGTATTGCCAAATGTGGCTCTTGCGCCAAAAAAAAAAAAAAAAAAAAAAAAAAAACACCTATCCTTAAAATTGAGTTGAACCTCTCTTTCGGTGTTTCATGTTTCTATTAAAGAGACTTGTTCTCTAAAACATAATATATATTGTTGTATTTGTTCTCTATAAATTACACTTTTGAGCTCAACTGAATTTAAATTAAAATTTCATCTCAAGTGGGAGAAGGGGAACAAGAACTAAAAATAACATGACTCACCAGAAAGTATAAACTTTGCTTTTATGAAAGAATGACCAATTTTCATTGTATTTCTATTTCAATAAGAGTTGAAGTGGTTTGCTCCTCATCATGTTTAACTTGTCTTCCTTAAGGAAGAAATCTACCCTCTCCCCATTCTTAAGATTTCATGTAGTATCCGCTACCCTCTACCAATGGAAGGAATTTGTCTATTAACCCCTTAACTGGTTTGCCCGTACGCCGAACGGTCATCGATTTATCAAATTTTGATAGTTGTAAACAAAAAATAAATCATTCATAACAGTTATAATTCAATAGTAAAATGACTTCGAATACGTAGATAAGCCAAGTATTCCATGAATTTCCATTTGAATCAAAATAAGAAAATATTCCCAAAATAGAAGGTGTCATCTTCATAGATAGTAAGGAAAAAAAAACCGGTTAAGGGGTTAAGTGAAGAGTTGTACCGTTTTCTCTGATGGCTCTTAGTACTTATCCATAGTTCTTTTAGATCATTCAGAACTTCCTTTTGCCCTCTGGCATGTTGGATTAATCGTTTAATATAAAATATACCTATTGTCCTTTTTTTTATTTTAAAAAGTATGCATAAAAATTTTAACTGCATTTTGAAAATTAATCTAAATATACCGAGACTAAACTAATATTGGAAATCCGAGATTTCTGGAAAAATTTATTTACAGATTTTTGATACGCTCAGGCTTGCCTATATGAGCATTGAATAAATTATTTTTTATTTTACTATCGATTTGACATTGAATAAATCCTTCACTTAGTTATTTCCTAGCAAATTTTGTTTCCTGCAATTAAAATCGTATTTCAAAAAAAAATATTGAAATTAACTGCGTGCAAATTTTTTTTTAAGGATTTTAATCATATCAGCCCCATATTTAATCGCCAAGAATCGGGATAAATGCCGATATCGCCAAGTTCATTATGTATAAGGATTATGGTTGCTGTATGTAGAATGGAGCTTGGCAATCTTGGCATAATTTTAAACTGCCAAGTTAAGCCCAGTTATAGCTGAAATATACTAGCTGTAATACGTGACTTTTCTTGGACTCAATGTTATTGAATATATGTAATTTTCAAATACACATGATCATTGAACTTTTCCGACTAAAATTGAAAATCATTGAAATTAACTCCGCTGTAAACAAAACAATGAAATAAGAGCAAATGATGATATTAAAATTAATATCTCATAACATTAAAAAAATGAAAAGAAAGATGTGGCTACGAAATGATCGTAACTAATACCGAACAGTTTGCAATTTTTTACATTCATGAAACATTAATAATACACTGCGCATGCGTGAAAATAAATTATAAATTTTATACGCCTTTAGAAGAGCATGAAAATTCGATTAGAAGTTTGTAGTTTTCTTTATCTTTTTTGACTAATTTAATTCAGAAGTACGTCAGAATAAATTTGAGATATCGATTAATTAACTATGTTTAGTTTTCAATAAATAAAGGATTAAAAAAGAAATATTTTCTTTTGAAACAATAGGGTTAACATATTTTAAGCATTTTCCCTGAATGTTGTGGGAAAACAAATGGTTCAGTCTTAGAAATTCTGAGGACTTAAAAATAATCAAGCTGCACATGCCAAATTAAAAACATTTTTAAATTCATTTATATAGTTAACCGAATATAAAATCTAATAATTACTGTTAATTTTTCAATGCAAAATTCTGTAAAAATTTTTACCAAAATGTTCCTGTAAATGCTGTTTGAAATTATATTATTTTACAGCTTCTTTCATTTTCTCGTTTATTATAATTACTTCTTTTGGAATTTTTGCCGTTTAGTATATTAAAAATTTTGTTTCTATTGCTGCAAATTCCTGAGAATCGAAATTTTAAAAAAATGTAATTAAAATTAATTTTTTTATTAGACACATACAAGGTAAAAGTTATCTTCTTAATTTGGAAATAAAACATCCAAGCCACTTGTCATGACTTTTATCAAAGGAAAAAAATCAAATAAAAAACTTTTTAAGTATTGAAAATTTCTTTAAAATAATAAAAATTATCAGATATTTAAAAAATATATTATTTATACTTATTCTTAATTGAATAAGCTAAATTTTTTTAAATTCAGGGATTAAATTAGTATAAAATAAAAAATAATTTCTTTTTGAAATCATTACCTGCAGAAAGAAATTATTTTTAGTATGAAATGTTCTTGAAAGTATATAGAGAAAAAATATAGGAATGTTCTTTATTTTTTTAAAAGTAATAATAGTGGAACTGTGAATTAATCGGTAATCTGAGTATTTCCCTAGTCCATTGATTTTCTTATTCACTCAGTATTAAGGTATTGTCTCTAAGCCCGATTCATTTTGCCTAATTATGTGAAAACTGAAAACTGAATATCCAGTTCTTTCGGTCAACTAACAGTTTTAAACCCCACCTTTTATTGAAAACAATTAAATATTTAAGAATTATCAATTCTCATATTTTATAACTCTTCAATTCGTTGGATTATCATTAATTAGTGGACTGTATTTTATGTCGAAAATTATTGATTTTCAAAATAAAAAAAAGATGGTTATCATCCAATAACAAAATTTATTCTTTTAATTACTCCGGAAGTGAAGACATCCGATATTGAATAATTATCTGCAGTGAATTCGTGTAACCAAATGACGAACACCAACAAAAAAGAGATCTCCAAAACGAGTTGAGAGGTTTCAGTAATTTCTAAAGAAATACTCAGTCATTGCATTAATATATCATCCGACTTTGAAATTAGTATTTCAAACTAATTGATTCAACAAATCATTGTGATGAAAATGAAAATATTATACAACGAAGTAATTCAGGGAAAAAGAAATAATGTTAGGGTGTCTTATAAGTTTCTTTCCTATTTTTAATATGACATGAAAGCTCAATATTTACTGTTTAAGATATTGCTTCTTTTGCTACACACCCTTTTGCGCTATTACCTTCTTCCATCTCTCAGGAATTTTCATTGTGCCGTCTTCCCCAAATTGTTGCGTTTTGGACAAGAAATAATCCTGGAGGTGCGCTTTTATTTCGCTAATGGATTTAAAACTCTCATCGCTTAGAGAACTTTGTAAGCAGAGAAATAAATAATCAGATGGCGAGAGATCTGGAGAGTATGCAGTGTGGTAAAGCATCCCAATCGAGCTGCAATAGCTTTTCTTTTACGACTAATGTAGCGTTGTCATGAGGAAAAACAACGCCTCGTCAATTCATTAATACCGGCAGGTTTCCCCCCCGCTTTGGCAGCTTTTAATTGATACAGCTGGTGACAGTATTTCCTATAATTTATTGTTTCACCTTGAGGAAGGAGATCGTTGAAAATTCTTATCCTGCCAAATGGAGAAAAGAACTCCCGGCTTTGCTACTGTTTAGAGTTCTGGAACAAATGAAACCGATGACAGACGGCTAATTGAGAAATCTGCAAGTTCGTACAAGCAAAGCCAGATAAGGCCATTGACAGGTCGATAAGGAAGAAACTTTGGGGACAACCTAAAAAAATATTAGAAACAAAATGTTAAAGATACTGGCTTAAACACGGTAATATGTTAAACAAGAGTACACGGTTTTAGCTGTTTTTAATCTGTAATAAATTTACACTTGAAGGGCTACGTTTAAATATACCAGCTGTTTTTTCTGTCGACGCATCTCGTCCTTTCTCGGTTTTTCTGTCAACAATTCCAGAATTTTACGCATTGCAAACTGGGAGATATAGCCTTTTAAAAGAACAAAGTTATGTTTTTCATTATATTTCTATCTCAAATTTCCATTTACCTCGTTCTTGGATTATTTTAGTTAATTTCCTGATTAATTTTTCCAAATAATAGGTTTAATTTTTGTACTTTTAGAAGTTACTGGAATCATTGAGCTTCAGGGATAGAACTAATTAGATACTTTATTACACCAGCAATAAAATATATCACCAAACTTTCTCGCATATTCTGCAATAAAAGTGTCAATCCCCTCACTCTGCAAAAAATTGTGGAGTTTGGGGGGAGAATGGCTTTTATTGAATTGGCGTACAGTACCTACGTGTTAGGGCAAACCAAGATTTCGCCGAAATCTTTGTCAAATTTTAAACAAAGTTCACTTTATAAAAGGTATTAAATTCCTTTACCTGTTTATATTTATTCAGCTACATACTTCTGAGTCACAGACTCAAGAGAAAGTAGTTTAAAATAGTTAAATAATTCTTTTCAATATATTAGAAAAAATAAAATTTATTATCCAACAACACCAAAAAACGGAAGAGCTTACATAAAAAACCTTTTTTTTATAGAAGATGCCAGATTCGCAAGTTTTAAAACAAAATTATTTATTCGGCGATGCTTGCTTTTACCAGTGCTGTCTTTTATGTAAACCTCACATCCTCCCACCTGTTGATTATGCAATAATCAACATTCATAACAAAAAAATAGCAATTCTAACAAATATACAATATCACATAACAAATAGTGTAAATATTAATAATAGAAAGTATAACAAATACATAATTCTAATTATGACTTCTACAAGTTTAGTTTCTCTGGAACTTTTATCTCTCTCTCTGATCTTGAAAGTTGCCCCTTATACTTCGACAATGGCTCCTTGTAGTCTGTACTTTTCTTGCGATCTATTTTCATGTGTGGTAGAAAGTCGTTATCAGCTGATATTTCTAAGGGATACACACGTTGAACTGGACGAAGTAATTTAGAATGCGAAGTTTGTATTTTTACCAGTCGAACAATCCCATCCTTTACAGGAAGAATATCTATTACTCGTCCCAGTGGCCAGTTGATTCTTTTGCAGTTCTCTGCCCCAACAATATCTCCAATTGCAAGTTTACGATTGTCTTTGCATTTAGGTTTTTGTACAAGAAGTCCCAGATACTCGTTTCTAAATTGGTTGCGTAAATCCTTTTACAAATTTTGTCGATATTTTAACCTACGATTTAAACTTTTGCGATCTATAGCATCAATATCCGGTGTACTCCATTCTTTGATATCTTGTAGGAATGACAAAGGAGATATTGGCACTAAATTCTCGCTTTCAGACACATAAGTAAGGGGTCGGGAATTTATCAATGCTTCACAGTCACACAGAATTGTGGTCATTTCTTCATAAAGTAGCTGTGCCTGGTCTAAAATCCTTTTTAAGAGGTCCTTCACTATTCTAGTTAGCCTCTCCCAAAATCCGCCCCACCAAGAAGCTGTTGGTGGGTTGAATTTCCATTCGATGGCATTGACAGCGCAATGTTTAATAATCTTATTACAATCCAAACCATGAAGCAAATTGGCAGCACAAACGAAATTCGTGCCATTGTCACAATATATAGTTGAGCATCTTCCGCGTCTTGTGGCAAATCTGCGAAAAAACATTAAAAATGATTCAGTAGATAGACTAGTGATGAATTCTAGATGCACAGCTCTGTAAACAGCGAAGGTGACGATTAGCCGAAAACGGCAGCATCTCGAACACGATTTTCAAGCAATGAACCCAAATCAACTTCTAGCCTCTTTGAAGAGAATCTCTTACAAGTTACACACTGGGATATGACTTTACGGATTGTTTTTCTCCCATTGAGAATCCAAAATTTCGCCCTTAAAATATTTTGCAAAATATGAAGGCCGCAATGTGAATTCTTATGGTAACACTCTATGAGCCTAAAGACGGTTTCATAGTTTGAAGGAGGCAGTAATGGTTTTCGGAAGTCTTCTTAGTCTCTTCTATTAATAATTTGTGTCTTTACATATAAAAGTTTATTTTCATCCACAAAAACAGCCAAACTCTTTAATTTTTTGACATCTTCTCCTTCGAAAGATTCTTGTTGAATCATCAACACCAATTTCAACTCTGCTCTTTCAAATTCAGAAGTGAGCTCTCCTTGCGTTCTTTTTTCTTTTGCGAAGAGGCAATTATTTTTAAATCGAAACATCTATCCTATAAATGTACTATTTGGTGATAATTAGAGAAGAATGAAAAGATTCTAGTTTTCTGGATAACATGTTCAGTACTAACCAAGGATTTTGTAGATTTTAGCTTTTCATTTTCTATCTCAAGCTCATTAAAGTCTTCGCATAAAATATCTTCATGAGACCAAAAATCGGGGGACTTTTGTAAAACCTGTGGTCCCTCCCACCATCTGGATGACATAAGTTGTTTTGCTGTACAGCCTCTAGATGGCAAGTCTGCAGGATTCAATTCAGCAGCTATATGGTTCCATACTAAAGGAGAAGTTAATTTTCTTATCTCCCGTACTCTATTTCGAACAAATACTGACCAGTTTTCTTCTCTACATATCCAGGCTAGAACAGTAGTCGGATCGCTCCAATAGTAGCATTTTACTTCTTTCCAATTCAGTGCTTCAACAACTGAATTTGTTAATCTTGCTCCTATCAAGCAGCTAATAGTTCCATACGTGGTATTATACCACCTCTTAAGGGAGCTTTCCTTGATTTAGCAGCAAGAAAAGACAGCTTTACAGTTTCTTCTTCTAATCTCAGAAATACCACCGCAACATAAGCATCTTTGCTTGCATCGCAAAAAGTATGAATTGTGCAGTGCTTTAAATTTTCTGGTGTTACATTTATTCACCTGGGAATAATAATTTCTTCGAGAATCTTTAGATCTTGAAACCATTGCAAGAATTCCTTACGCAGATTGCCTGTAATTTCCGCATCCCATCCTATGGACATTTTTCGGGCCTTTTATAACTTTAACTTCGGGTAAAGCATAACTGGGGTGGTGAATTCAATTGGATCGAAAATTTTATGCGCTGCTGACAGCATAATTCTCCTCGTTACCTTTTCAAGGTTTAAATTATCCATCCAGCTCATATTGACACTTAGAGAATCCAATTTGCGATTCCATTTTATACCTAGTAGAGGCGTTTCCCAATCATGCTCAGCTTTGCTGCTTGTACTTTCCCAATCTCTTAGTTCAAAACTACCTAATGACATTAAATAAGTAGCTTTGGAAATAAAGTTGTTTATATCTTCGTGACTATCCAAACTAGCTACAACATTTTTAACATAGAAACTTTGTTTCAATATCTTCTTAAATTCAGGGTCAAAAGCTTTACAATCTTCAATGTGAAATTCTATAAATGATGCAAGTAGAAAAGGACTACTTTTAACTCCAAAAACAACTCTTGTGTGACGAAACACTTTTAATTTCTTTTCTTCTAAGTTTTACCACCAAAGGAAACGTAAGTAATCTCTTGTCTTCTTTGGAAACACTTATTTGCAAAAAAGCCTTTTTAATATCTGCAGTGATGCCAAATTTCTTCTCCCTGAATCATGCCAAAATATCAGGAATCACTTCAATAAGATTTGGTCCACAATGTAAGCATTGGTTTAAAGAAGAATGGCCTTGAAACTTGGCTGATTCGTCAAACACTGGTTTAATGGGAGTTGTATTGCTACTCTCCTTAATTACAGGTCGATGAGGTAAATAATTACCAAAGAAATTTCATATGCAGGAACTTTATCAATGATTCCTTCATCAAACCATTACTGAAATACCTTTTCATATTTGTCATACAAGTAGCGAGTCAAAAGTTTTTCAGTGGTCACTTCAAGCCTTTTTTTGGCGAGATTGAAATTATCCGGTAATGGAGAACTATCATCAGCCCATGGCAAACAAACTTCATAATGGTTGTCTTGATTTAATTTCACCGTTTCATTAAAATGCTCTTTAGCCTTTAGGTCTATTTCATGATTAGATATTTTTTCCATCGGATCTCTAATTCCAATTACATCTAGTTACCATAGATTAGAAATTTCAGCTTCCTTTACAAACAAATGATGTTACAGTCATAGCTAAGTTAACTCTTTCAGAATTTACTTGTGGAAATTTTCCCATTAATAACCATCCAAGTTGGGTTTCGATTGCAACTAAGCCTGAAATCAATTGCTTTCCTTTGCCTGTTAGAAGCTTACCCATAATATCTGTGCCTATGAGGACTTGTATTGACTCACAAGAGACGTTTGTGTCAGTTAAGACAACACCCAAATGTTTCAACTCTTCCAATCAAGGGTCTTCACTCACAGGTAGTACATTTTCACAAATAATAGCTTGATCTAAAACTTCAAAATTACAGGTGTAATTCCCATTTAGTTGCTTTAATCTTATTCTATAGCAGTTATGTTTACATTCCTTTGTAGAAACTCCACCAAACAATGAATCTTTTTCTTTCTCTTGGCGACTAATGGGATATTTCCTTTCATCTGCAATACTCTTTAGTATGTACGACTTTTGTGAACCAGTATCGCACAACACACGAACTGTTTTCTCTCTATCACCAGAGAGAAGCTTGGCTTTGAAAGTTTGAAGAAACACATTTGGATTTGGGTTTACATTTGACAAATTCACATCCTTCCCTGAAGAACTTTCTTCCTCTCCTTTCTTCTGATTTGTATTCTTGAGACCTTCAAGTTGATCACACATCAAAATTACATGCCTGTTACTAAAAACAGGGCATTTTAAAATAATTGACATTTTCTAACTGCTTGTTCTGGAAGAAGGCATGCGAAGCAGCAGTTCTTGCCCCTTATTATCTTCTGGTTTTCTTCTAGAAATAGTTTTTGAGCATTGAAACAATTAATTTAATTTCAAAAGGAAAAGAAACAACATTATGAAACAGTTGAGAAAATTGCTGAATATTAAAACGGATCTTTAATTGAAGGGAAAAAAAATTTCTCCGAGCCAAATCGCAAGCATACAACAAGAGAATAAAACTACACTAGCCTCAAATTTGAGTTGTTAATTTGCACTTACAATTTTCTGAAATGTGTCCTTTTCTTTCCTTGTTCAATACAAATTATACAATTTCATTCCAAAGAACAATGGAAGATGAATCCTATACAATTTCATTTTTAGCTTGCAGATTAAAATCCTACTAAGCATTTTCATTTTATTTAATAATAATATAAATAACACGCCAGAAAATCTCTGACATTTTTAGGTTTATGCTAAGGGCGAATGCAATTAAAACATATTATTTTACATATACATATTCACGTTTAATTCTGCCGGCTTGCTGGCACAGAGGTAGCGCGTCTTCCTCGTGTTCTGGAAGTCCCGGGTTCGAGTCCCGGTTCGGGCATGGTTGTTATTCTGTGTGCTATCTGTGAGATGTGTGAATGTGCCCCCCCTGTAAAAAGGGGTTGTGCAAGCGAATGTGGTGAGTGTGTAGCAAAGTCGTACTCTTGGCCCTAGTTGGCGCTACTCAAATACAAGAGACGCTTCATTCGGCTTAATCTGCTGCTGGATCAGCGGCGGGCTTGTCCATGACAAGTGCCATTTGACACAACACAACAACGTTTAATTCTACAGAAACTATCTTCGCTAACGAACATCGGTAGAAAATTGTTTTACAATCTTGGCGAGTAAAATTCCTTTTCGTGGCTTCATCTTCTGGCGAGCAACCATACCACAAGTGCGTCATGCAGCGAGGCTCTGATTGGTTCCACGGATAAGGCGCATCCCCCTTTCGACCCGAGCGGAGCAGAGAGAAGTGCGTTCCTCAGATATCGATCATCCATTCGGAGAAATCGGTGGCAGATGGATGTTCTCTCTGAAACTGGAGAAACAACAACAACGACTTTGCTTTAATTCTTGTGTTCATAAGAAACACTTCTTTGTTTTGTGTACATTCAGTTCAAATGATTGTTCAATCAATTGACAAACATATTTGTAACGATTTTTCAAATTTTAAATATCGTCATCGGCTGCGAACATGCCGGTGGGCTGTCATGAAATTGCGTCATTCCGAAACTAAACGAGCTGAAAGATTTGAGAACTGCGTTTCGAGTCACTCAAATTTCGTTTCATCCGATGCTTAAATGGTTTTGAATTCGAGAAAAAGTGACGAAAGAGTTAGAATGGACAATCAACGTTTCTACATTCTCAAAACTAGTTCTTTTTTCGCGAACTTTTCACAATCGCATGCATTTCGAATTCATTAAGAACTCTTCTTGAAATCGAAGCAATTACCGAGTATTACTAGGTATGTATATGCAATTGTTTATTTATGGAACTGTTTATAAACATTAATTCTTTTTATTGTTGTGATGTATGACTGCTGTTTATCCATAGTGAAGAAAAGATTCAAACTCGAATCTAAAACGAAACCAACTGTGAAATAACATTTAATTTTTCATTTCTCTTTTCAAAAATCTTTGTTTTTGTATTAATTATTTATCATTGGGAAATTAATCATAGAAATATCTCAGATTGTATAAAGTATTGAAATTGGAATGTTAATGTTTTATATTGGTTCAGTTCTTACTTTAATATCTCTGAAAAAATATTTTTTTATTTTATCTGTTTTAACTCCAGTCAGCCTTGCATTCATGTTTATACATAATATTATTGAGATCGATTTTCTGTGTTTATTTGTGATTTAATAATGTAATGAAACATATAAGAATCTGCTCATTTATATTTCGACGAACTATTGGTATTATTCTAATATTTTATTACTCACAGTAATTTTTTTAAATAAAAAAAACTTATTTATTGGCAACCAGAAACACAAAATTCTTTAATGAACTGTGTTTTGAACCCTTTCAATTTAGAGCTCCTATAGAGTAGCCTTATTAAAAGTTACCGATATTTTTGCCATAATATAAAAGTTCAATCTTAGAATGGTTGGCCTAGACAGAATGACTGGAAAAAAATGATTTTGATGAAACATTCATGATTATTTGTATAAGAATTTGTTTTAAAAATAATTTTTATTCTCTCACAAATTTTTTTTTACTTTAAAATATTTTTTTATCAATTACAAGGGAAAAATTCAACTTTTTTTTAAAAAAAAATGTTGATGAAAAATTTTAAAATAGAAAACATGAACTACATGCAAAGTGGAGCTTCACCATCAGAAAAAGAAAACTTTAAAAATGTCATTTTTTACCTTTTAAGAAATAAAATTGTTTTTTTTTCTTTCAGTTCTCCAAAGTTTTGATTAGCTTTAAATTTGGAAATAATTAAATTTTCCCCAATAAAAAAAATTAAGAATAAATTAGTTGAATAATAGGAAATTAGTGGTATATGTTTTAAAATTATAGGGTAGGTAAAATTGGAGAAATTGTTTCACTTTCTGAAGGTTTTTTTTGTAATAATAAAATTAATTATGAGTTTACTGCAAACAAATTATGGTATTTATTAAGTGGGGAGAGAGCATTTTTTTACTACTTGTTAATTATTATTTTATTCATAATCAATTTTCCGAACACTAATTTTCTTGCGATTTTTCATTTATGACAAGTAATTCCGCATATACAGCTTTCATCTGGCATTTCATGTATTAGGAGTAAAAGCATTAATTCATATGAAATGCATAAACATAAGTGTAAATATTAAACCATATTGAATTAAAATTCACATATTTTACTATAATGTGAATTCGAGAAAATATTATTAAGATAACGGTCATTATTAATTGAAATAAAAATAACAGTGTTAGTATTTACATAACATTCTATCATGCAACAGTATTTATGAGTCCTTTAAAGGGAAATTTCAAAAAATAAATTAATTACTTAATTTAAAAATTAAATTTCAGTATCATATTTGAAGCAATTTACAGTTTCTCAGTATTTTAAAAATTATTTTATTCTAACTCTTTAGCATGCCTTTTCAACATTATTATTCACTCTCTTCTAAACTGAATTAAATTTTTAATTAAATTGTAGTTTTCAAAAATTGCCTGTAAGTTTTAAAAATGGTTTTCAACTTCTTTGATCTTTAAATTTGAAAATACTTCAGTAAAACTCTAAGCAGTTTATGAATATAGAAGACCATCTTGAAGAGAAAAAAAACTGGCTTACTAATGCAAAGATTGAAATATGTACTCAAACTGTTTTGAAGTTGATTAAAAAAATTGGAGAAACGTTCTATTTTTTCTGTAAAAAAATCTTTTGTGCTGATAAATGAAAATTTATTTATGTTATATTAAGAAACAGATTCAGTTGGGAATTATTTCAAGTTTTTTTAAAATTTTGTTTAGAAAATTTTTTTTGTTATTATGTATTAACCACAAAATCTTTGGTTAAGGTATACGAATACTTTCATAACACTTTTTTTAGAAAAAAAAAACATGCTGTAGACATACTTTAATGAACTGTTAGTGTATGGTTACAATAATGAATAAAATTTTTAGAACCAGTCATAGATTTATGATGAAATTTTTAGTAAATTTATAACGTTATTATTCAAACAATAGGCTGGGAATTTAAAAAAAAATCATTCATTCTAAATTCTCTTAATTCATTCCCTAGAAAAAAGTTTAAGGATAAAGCCTATCGAATTTCGTAGCAATATGATAATTATGTCCTGAGTTATTTGACTTGAAGTGAGCAAAAATCAAGTAAGAATAAATTTTAAGGTAAAAGCTTTTAAATTATACAGTAACATGTTTTAATAATAAATTATGTGTGTACATCCTTAAAATTAATCTCCTTTATAGTTTATTCCTTCTTCCTCAGCTTTTAATAATTTTCGTTTTTTTTTCTGGCAATTTTTGCATTTAGCAGTGAATGCTACCTAGATTCATTTATTAATTCTTTTTATAAGGTTCAAAAGTTATTCAAAGAATGTATTTTTTACAACAAAAAAATGCATTCAAATACAAAAATTCAATTTCTTCTTGCCTGCTTCATCCTTAATTGAGTTGAATTGAGCTTTTGGTCTTTGAAGTTTCTGTTTAAGGTCTTTTTGTTCTATAAAACTATATAACATATTCTATATGTTCCCTATAAGTTAAATTTTTAAACTCAACTGAATTTAAATTAAAATTTTCCTCCACGTGGGATATGGGAAACAAAAACTATGAATAACATGACTCACCAGAAAGTATACACTTTGTTTTTGTAAAAGAATGACCAATTTTCATTGTATTTCTATTTCAGTAAGAGTTGATGAGGTCACCTCCTCTTTTTATTTAACTTGTCTTCCATAAGAAGAAATTCTATCCCCTCCTTAAGATTCGAAGTAGTATCAACTACCCTTTACCAATGGCATGAATTTGCCTATCAAGGGAAGAGCTGTAACCTTTTCGCTGATGGCCCTTAGAACTTCTCCATAGTTCTCACCTTACCTTTGGCAGCGTTCATATCAACCAAAATTAACTTGGGCATGTTGGAATTAAAATTGTGTTTCAAATAATGATTAAAATAAATGCGAGTAGAAAGTTTATGGCGTACTTATAATATTTAAGCAGCCTCATATTTAATCGCCGAGAATCAGGATAAATACCGATATAGCCAATTTCATTATGTGTAATGAAAATGGTTGAAATATGTACAACGGCGCATGGCAATCTTGGCATAATTCTGATAAATGGTCAATTAAACCTAAGGATAGTTGTAATAAGTGACTCTGCTTGTGCTGAATTCCATTTAATTTGTAGATTTTTAAATATATGTTATCTTTGAACTTCTTACGTTTAAAATTTAAAATTCTTCAAATTAACTCTACGATAAACAAAATGAATTAAGATCAAATGATAAAAGATTAAAATTTTTATTCATAAGATTAAGCAAATCAACAGAAAGAGAAACGACCACAAAATGATCGGAATTAGTACCGAACAGCCTGAAATTTATTGCTTGCTTAAGAACATTCATAATATACTGCGCATTCATGAAAATAAATAATAAATTTTACACGCTTTCAAATCTATAAAAATTCAATTAGAAGTTTTTAATTTTCATCATCCTTTTTGAAGAATTCATACAGATATATACCAGAATAAATCTGAAATATCAATTAATTAACAATGCCTAGTTTACAGTTCATAAAACATAAAAAAAATATTTTCCTTTCAAATAAGAGGTGAAACACATTTTAATCCTTGTCTCTAAATGTTGTGGGACAAGAAATGGCGCAGTCTCTGAAATTCCGCCTTCGCGAAAAATAGTTTATCACGCTGCAGATGCTGCATTCAAAATATGTTTTTTTTTATTTCTTTATATAATTAACCGATTATAAAATCAAACAGATACTGTTAATTGTTCGACTCAACATTATGAATAAATTTTTACGCAGTGTTCCTATAAATGCTATTTGAAATTATAGTATTGTTACGTTTTTAGCGTAGCGGGTTCGGATTGAATGGACTTTGTATGATGACAGCACAAACAAATTTATTTACAGCTATTTACAGTTATTTACAGGATAATTAATAAAGTAAAAATTTCAGATAAATACAATCCAGCAGTCAACAGTCAATTACAGCGTAAATTCAAGTCTTACGTACGATAAAAACAGACTGCAAAACAGCTATCGTATAGCACAGCAACAGTAAATCGCAGCGAGCTCAATAACACAGTGTTAACAGCAAACGCAAACACAGCTCACAAAATCCTTTAGTCCAGCGAGACGCTTTTTATTTCAGAGCAAGCTCTCAACTAACTCGATCAAATCACTATAGCAACTAACTAACTCACGCCGGCTACTCGTCCTTATATAGCCGAGAAGCGCGTGCACCTGAGTCTCGTGAAAATTCTCAAAACATCGCGCACAATCTAGCGGCTACTAGATTATTCCTTTCGCCAAACCAATCAAGCTGGCGCGAGGCTCCTCGCCAAACGTGGCCAACCTTGGCGAGTTTTCGTGCCGCCCGCCCGCTTGTAACAGTATTGTAATTCTACAAAAATGGTTAGTTAAATTATTTATAAGAAATTTCTCATATTTCTTAAGAAGCCACTTAAAGAATTTTCTCATATTGCTGTAAATAACCTGAAATAAAACTTTAAAAAATGTAATTAAAGTTTGAAATTTATTTTTATGCAGATGCAATGGAAAGAAACTTTGTTAATTTTGAAATTAAAAAAGCCCAAACTTTAGATTTTGGTTATAATAAAAAAAAAAGAAAAACCATAGCTAAATGCTTTAAAGTAAAAATGAAAATTATTTGAATTCCTTAAAGATAAGGAAGGGTATAATTGTAAGATATTAGAACGAAGATACAAATAACAAGTCAGAAAGTAATGCTATATCAAGTTTATGAACTCTTAATATTCAGGCGTACAACATATTCCACTTCTTGTGGAATTGAAAATTTACACTTTCACATGATTATATAGAACTATAAAGAAGATTGTAGAAAGTTACAGAAAATTAACAAATGATTAATAATAAGAGCAAATTAAAGTTCAGCTATATCAATAATGCGACTGGACTGTTATTCGAACCTTTCATTTTGTGCATTTAAAACGCCTTCTTCATCTCTGATCCACGCTGACTATGTTAAATTCTTTTTTTCGGGACATTACTCCCCTCTTAAAAGAATAGCGACTCGCTGAGAAAAAAGAATCAAACGACGTTAAGAGATTGTATTCTATCCTGAATTATGGGTCCATATGTGAGTCTCTTTCTCCACACAATATCGTCTTCTTGCTTTCTTCTTCAAGACGATGGATCAACGTCTTGAAGTTCATGTCACATCTGATATCCGGTGGTGTACTTCATAAAGACTAAAATTCTTCCTCAAAAGGTTTTCGAATCGGGATATAAATCCACACGGGATCTCCAGCAGCATAAAATACTATTCGATGCCTAGTCATAAATTTGGCGATCTTTGTCTTGAGATTCTAGTGTCCGCTGTCTGGTCATATGCCTTGATTCTTCGGCTCTAAAAATCATCTTTAAAATAGAACTATCCTTTAGGTCAATAGGACAGAATGGTAGCATTGTGCCCAGCGCTGTCTCGGCTTCTCGTCCATGAAATAAATAGAAAGGTTTGAAAACATTAGTTTCTTGCTTTCAAGCATTATACGCGGATTTTACAAATGGTAAGATTTCTTCCTAATTTTTATGTTCTGTATCAATATACATGGGAAACCTATCAACCGAAGTTCTATTAAAGCGTTTCAAACTTTCCATTTGCCAGTAGTTGATATGCTGTTGTTTTGAGATGGCTGATCGGCATGGTGCTAGTTTCGACTGGAAACCGTCCCATGATCACGAGGGACTCCATATTTCGATAGAACTTCTTCAAACCAAAAACTTGGCCACTTCAAGGGCATCAGCGATTGGTAACAACTTTGTTATTGTATAACGTGTCAAGTAATCTGTACAGACGATAACTTGATTTCCAATGGCAGTGTTTGGAAATCATCCAAAAATACCAATTCCTATGCGATGAAGCTGGAACCCTAACCAAATATCCATAACAGGTGGGAGGGAAATCAAGTGTCCAGGAGGTCGTCGAGGTATAGATTTTCTTCGTTAGTACTCTTAGAAATGTGTTACATATCGAACAATGTTACGGTACATCCTTAGCCAGTAAATTCTTTTTCGGATTCTGTCATGGGTTTTTGCGAAACCAAAATGTCCATCTGTAGGAGCGTCGTGGAAATGCCTCAAAATGTTCGTACAAAGATTTTTTAGAATGACTGATAACAATTTTTTCCTTCCGCATCAAAATTCATTTTGTTTAAAATTCCATCAATTACTTCAAATAATTCTTTCTTGACAGTAGATTGGTAGTATAAGAAAGCATTATTTCCAATACATCAGGATCTTATCTCTATTCAATGGCCAAGTTCATATCAATAGCAGCAGAAATAAATTCCTCTGATATAGAAAATTGTTATTTGACTCAACTTCTTATTAGTGTGTCAGCGTCTTTAAATTTCAGAACGGTTTTGTAAGTTATAGAAAAGTCGTGTTCTTCAAATGGAAGTGCACCCATCACCTGGGGAGTTGTCCGGAAGGACCGTTGAGACTCATGGGCCAGCAGAATATTAGCAGTAAAGTGTCTCCCAAAAAGATACAATCAAAATTTATTAATTACTCAGTACATGTCAAGGCATTCTCTTTACGGGTTAGAGTAATTTTTTTCTGCCCTTTGTCAAAGTTCTGGAAGCGTATGCTATGACTTTTTCTGCTTCATCTTTTATTTGAACTAAAGTTCTGCAACCCCGTAGCATCTATCATCCGCATGAATTTTGTTAGGAGCGCTTTCATGGTACATTCCTAATACAAGATCAGAAATAAGTGGTCTCTTCAGATTGTTAAATTCTTCCATTTCTTTAAGAACCGCACGTAAATTTCGGGCAACCTTTCGACAGAAGTTGCAATGGTTTTGCCTGATAGCAAAGATTAATATATCTGCGGAAGTATGAGATGAGACCCAGAAGACTTCTTACGTTATGCTCGTTTTAAGGAACTGAACAATTTCTGACTGTTAAAGCTTTTCCGGAATCCCTTGGACTCCTTCTTTGGTTACGGTATGTCCTAGTGCTCTAACTTCCCGAGCACCAAAAAGACACGTCTTTTCATTGAGTTTAAGACATACTTCTAGCATGTACTTCAAAACAGTCGTCAACGGAGTGAGATGGTCTTCAAATGCTTCTGAAAACACAATAATATCATCTACATAATGGAAGCTTGTGGCTGATTTTGGATGGAGAAGAATAAGATTAGCCACCACTATCTCCAATGTCGCGGGAACATTGCACAGTCCAAACGGCATGACTTTAAATTCATTTAAATCATCTGGAGTGACGAAAGTAGCCGTTTCCCAACCTGCTTCGTCTAGTTTGAATCGGCAGTAATTAGAACATAAATTCACGAAAGAAAAGAACCTTGTTCCTTT
>JAOUZG010016652.1:309348-326769 GCA_026289955.1 Argiope argentata | reverse complement strand
AAAAAAATGTAAAGAAAAAACTATCTAATGTACGTGTTACTACTTATCACAATTATTACCGAGTCCAAGATCAAATTTTCAAATAGAAAACTATGAAACTCCATTTGATATGAAAAGTGCTAAATTTTCGTTGAATGTAAAAAAATTAGGAATTTTTTTATTCATCTAAATGGAATTTCATTCTTCTGTTAAAATAAAGAAACGTCAATTTCTAAAAATTAATTACTAAACATTTCGAACAATGCGTAAATATATTATATTTAAAATGTATTATTTGAGCGCTCCAAAATTTTTGTAGTAAATAGTATACTTTTGGTATCGAAAAAGAATTAAACTATTTATTATTGAACAACAAGCAGGCTGTAATTACAATTTGTTTTATTCATTTTGTGCAGAGCAGTTTTGTTTGAATCGCAGGTCTTTGTCATTTTTTGCAAAGTCTTTTCCAAAATCTTAAGTTACTTTCAATAATAATTGTGTTGCCAAAGATTTGTCTTTTAGATTATAAGTGTTAA
Organism: Argiope argentata; assembly: GCA_026289955.1. NCBI lineage: Eukaryota > Metazoa > Arthropoda > Arachnida > Araneae > Araneidae > Argiope > Argiope argentata. The sequence continues at coordinate 326,254 of JAOUZG010016652.1, read as the reverse complement.
CCCTATTTAAGACCACTTTTAAACCGAGCATCAAAAAAAAATTATCCTTGGGATAATGTCTACTGATTCATCTTTAAATAATGTAATTCAATTCTTAACGAAGTGGACGAATGAAATTGGTACATTGTCTTTGCGTGAAAATTGTTTTACTTGTTAAACATTGGTTGAAATCCTTCCCCGCGTGAGTAAATCTTAGTTCATCTGCACACATTCTACGACACTGATAATAAAACTATTTTATTACGCCTAATATTTTAACTCCATATTTTTCCGTAGGCAATTATCAAACTAAACACTAATTTTTCGCAGCTGTGTAATTGTTATTAACTTTTATTAACAAATTAGTTGATTCAGGCCGTAATTTTGAGGTGACATGTTGTCTAATCTTTTCTTTACTTATAATAAAGCACAATGTGTGTGTTTGTGTGAGTTGACGCTTTACAGGCCAGACCTACAGCTACTAAATTTGGAAAATGTATACCTTGGGTGCCGGGAATGTGCACCTCGGAGCCCTTTTTTGAATTTTCAATTAAAATTTTAATTAATTAAAAAATAAGCGAAATTTTGAAGTTTTTTCGCTATAAATTCCGAAAATATTACAGAATAAAATTGATTTTTGCATCTAGTTAAAGCAAAAAAAAAATCTTTTCAATGATACTAATGTTTTGACTTGTAAATTAAAACTCTATTTTTAATGAATTTTTAAATATTTAATTTAATCGTTTTTTTTTTCAAAAATGTATTTCGCATAAAATAAAAATAAAATTTTATCTTCTCGAGGATCTCAAAAAAAAAAAAAAATCAGCTTTTAATAAAATGTTGCCATTACATTTTCAGAAGTTCTGATTAAAAAAAAGTTAATTACTGCCAAAAATAAAACAGAAAAATACAATTTTCATTACGTGATTATATGAAATAAAATAAATAGGTAATGTTATATTTTTTAAGCAATAAATGCAAAAGAAAATTTTTCTTGACCTTTCGCAATATCAAAATTATTTATTCAATGAAAGAATTAAAATAAATAAAAATACAAAATATAAATATATGTGCGATTGTTAAAACTGAAAAAGAATTTTTCGAAAAGCACCAAACGATTATCTTTTGAAAGCGAGATTAATTATTTAAAAGAAAGAAATCTTAACGGAACTTGAAGATGACGTCATTTCAAAGAAACGACGAACAAAAAAAATGATATTAAGTAGAAGTAAAATATTTCTGCTTTCGTGTTTTTTTATTTATTTTTTAAAACAATAAGACATATTTCGAAATGTTACTTTTACTTATGTAAAGAAGATATATTGTGCAAATCAAAGAATTAGCCTTCGTGATTGTAAATTATTTCCGCATTTTAATGAATCAATCGAAATAAAAACGTATTTGCTTTCAACGAAGCATACGTAATATTAAAGTAACACTGGTAATCTACTGGTATACAGCTATTTGAAAACGAATCTTCTTTCAAACAAGCATACTTAATAATTAACAATGCAAAATTTGTAAAAGCATATGAAATATTTTTTACTCGCAAATTTCGGAGACATCAAAACTTTCTAATCAAAACAATATCATGTTCTCAAATGAAAAAAAAATCAACTATCATTCCAAATTAAATATATAAAAATGTCATTTTCGGCACATGTCTGCATAAAATGAAACAAGTATGAAACATGATATTTTTGAAAAATAAATGAATGGAATCGTATTCTATGACATTTTATTATATATATAAATTACGTGTCACGTTGTTTGTCCGCGATGGACTCCTAAACTACTTAACCGATTTTAAAATAATTTACACACCACTTGCAGTTTCATCCAACTTAAAACATAGGATGGTTTATTTTTTGAAATATCAATTAGTTCGGGAGAAATTAATTAAAACCCCTTAATTTCTGTGAAATTTAAACCTGTAATGTTACTTTCCGAGTGAAACACGGCCTTCCGGAGAAGCGATCGCTTATGCGTCCCGTTTCGTCCCGTAAAACCGCGTTTTTTAAATTGCCATCGTTACGCGTCCGTTCAACTTATACTCAATATCGCAGTGGAATCGTATGGATTTTCTATCGTAGAACACGGAGGTATAATTTTTTTTTACGAAACATCGACGCAAAAATCAAATATCGATTTTTTTAAAAAGGTCAATTTTGACGGGTCTATTTCTTGAACGGCCCTGTAAAATAGACGATAAGCTGGAAAAATACAGAAAATATGTTTCCTGAAAGACAATACAATCTAGTATTCTGCAATACAATTTAAAAAATCTAATTTTTAAAACTGAATTTTTGGCGAATTTTTTAACGAAGAGGCGAAATTTCGCTTTAATATTTAATTACGCCAACACTTTTCAAGATAACTTAATCAAATTTTTTTTACATAAAATTCGATAAATTTTTCAAAATCGTGTGAAAGTTTGTAAAAATCTGATAGAAAATTGTGCATTTTAAAATTATTTTGTCGTTTATTAGGTTTTCCTCTTCAACATCACAAATCTAATCCACCGATAAATAAAAACGAGACTAATTTTTTTTTTGTATAATTTGGCATTGCTTTGGCACACCCTGATCAATTTTGAAAGCAATCCACCAAAAATTACGCGTCGTATGAACTCATTTCAGGTTTTCCACCTCACATACTTCACCTGAAAGTTGGGACACCATTAATACAACTACGAAACCTCTGTCTACCAAAGTTATGCGATGGCACCAGACTACGAATGACTAGCTTAATAAGAATGTAATCGAAGCTACAATAATTACTGGATGTGCCCGAGGAGTGTTGGTTTTAATACCCCGCAGTCCACTAATTCCGTCGGACAATTCTTTTGAATTTAGAAGAGTGCAGTTTCCTGCAAAAGTTTGCTTTGCAATAACAGTTAATAAGTCACAAGTACAGAAATTAAAAGTAGCAGGGATCGATTTAAGAGGAGATGTTTTTCACGCGGCCAATTTTATGTAGCTTTCTCCAGAGTCAGTTCATCTAGCAGCTTAATAATTTTAGTACCAGGAACACCCCCCGAAAATGATGTATACAAAGAAGTTCTTGCTTAAACATAGGTATAAGAATAAAATGTGGATGGATTGTGTTTATAAAGAAAATCAATACTTTAAAAGGATCGTTGAGGACAAGGGTATATATATAAGGAGTCTGAGGGCCCAGGGACCCTACCAAAATTAGAAAAAATTATAGGTGATAAGTAATTATTATAGGGGATTTTCGTAACTAAATGCACGGAGCACTGTTATCCTCCGCTAATTCCATTACCCGAGCAATGCCGGGTGCGGGAATGCTAGTATATATATATATATAACTAATAAAATCAAACTGTTTTATTTAAGGCAAATATGGCTTAACATCTACAAGGCATTTTCTGTAATCGGAGCACAACATCTAATTTCTTAATTTTTTTGGGAGAGACATAAATCTCTTAACAAATGGTCTAAGTGAAATATATAATTAGAAAATTAAGGAAAAAATGCCGATGAATTAAATTTTTACATATATCATCTGCTCTGTGAATCATATTTAACAAAATATTCTAGAGACAATAAGTCCTTAAAATAAAAAAGTGGCACTCCAATAAACTAAATGCATCATCAAAACTAATCGTTCTATGAAAATTTGAATATAACTATTCGATAAAAACGCAATTTTAGATCACTTTATCAAGATCTCAAAGAAGCCAATCAGGGTTACTCAAGAATAATTGGCCTAGATTATGAAAATGATGATTGTTCTAAACTTTCAATATTCAGAACTGAATAAATCAGTTCTGAATATTGCAATTTTGTTGTTGAAATGTTTATTTATTTATTTAGATGGTGAAATATTAAGAATATTTTACAGAATAAGAATCTATAAGACCAAAGGAATTTAAATCATAATTTTTTGAAATATATTTATAAACCTAAAAAATATTATTGAGATCATTTATATACATCTAAAAATAAAATTAAAACTGAAGGTTTCAATTAACCTGTGAAATTTTTGTTGAATAATTCCTTGAGATATTATAAATTATAAAAAAAAATAATGTTTCAGTTTCTGTAGTGAACATAAAACTTCAATGTCGGACTACTCTGCTTTCAGTTCTTAGTTTTATTTAAAGACATGCTTGGATTGATTAAAGAGGTCTTTATATTAATTGAAGTTCCACTTTTATGTAAAACTGAATCTTACGTGTACTGACAGAAAATTAGAGAGAGATGCGGCGTTCAAAGATCAGGACTGCTTAAGGCCTAAATAATAGTATAAGTGAATTATATGACTAGCGAAATTTGAAACTTAAAAATACTTTGCTGAAAAACCTGTTATGAGCTCAAGTTATATATAAAAAAAATTGATTGAACCCTTTAGTCGGCATTAATATTGGCTAACCGACTGGTCGCCAAAGGCGGCTAGTACTTAATAATGTAAGACAATTCGTTTTCATTGGTTTTTAGAATTAAAATGTTTTAGAAATTTGAAAATAATTCCGATAAGGAGTATTTAAATTTATTTTATTTGTTCATGTAAAATACTAATTTAAATTTAAAAGAAATAGAAACGAAAACTTTATGAAACAATTTACAAAATTTATGAATACTAAAACGCATATTTAATTGAAGAAAACAAATTAAAAAAATATCCGAAGAACAAAGTCAAATCACAAGTTTACCGTAATAAAACTACACTAGCCACAAATTTGAGTTATTAGTTTGCACTTAAAATTTTTTTGAAATGCACCTTTTTCTTTCCTTGTACAATACAAATTCTACAATTTCATTCCGAAAAACAATGGAAGATGAATCCTATACAATTTCATTTTTAGTTTGCAGATTGAAATCAGATTTAATATTTTCATTTTATTTAGTAATAATAAAAATATTACGCCAGTAGAATCTCTGACATATTTAGGCATATGCTTTGGCATATGTACGCAATTAAAACCTATTATTTTACATATACATTTTCACATTTTATGCTATAGAAATTATTTTCCCCAAGGACATCGGTAGAAAATTGGTTTACATTCTTGGCGAGTAAAATCCATTTTCTTGGCTTCATATTTTGGCGAGAAACCATACCACAAGCGCGTCGTTCCACGGATTAGGAGCATCCCCTTTTCCCCCTCTCAACCAGTGCGGAGCAGAGAGAAGTGCGTTCCTCAGATATCGATCATCCAATCGGAGTCAACGGAGGCAAATAGATGTTCTTTCTGAACTGAAAACAACAACAATGGCTTAGCTTTAATTCTTGTGTTCATAAGAAATATTTCTTTCTTTGTGTACATTCAAATCAAATGATCGTTCAGTGAATGGACAAACATATTTGTACCGATTTTTCAAATTTTAAATATCATCATCTGCTGCGATCATGCCGGTGGACATCGAGTTGTCATACTTTCGTTTCACACATTGCTTAAATGGTTTTGAATTCGAGACTAAGTGGCGAAAGAGCTAGAATGGACTATCAGCATTTCTAATTTCTCAAAACTAGTTCCTTTTTGGTAAAGTTTTGAAAATCACATCCATTTCGCATCGATAAAGAAAACTTCTTGAAATTGAAACAAGAGCTGAGTATTACTAGGTATGTATATGCACTAGTTTATTTATGGTACTGTTTATAGACATTAATTCTTTTTATTGTTGTGATGTATGACTGCTGTTTATCCATAGTGAAGAAAAGATTCAAACTCGAATCTAAAACGAAACCAACTGTGAAATAACATTTTTTTCATCTGTTTTCAAAAACCTTTGTTTTTATACTAATTATTTATAATTGGGAAATTAATCATAGAAAAAAAAATCTTAGATTGTATAAGGTATTGAAATTGGAATGTTAATGTTTTATATTGGTTCAGTTTTCTTACTTTATTATCTCTGAAAGAATATTTTTTTATTTTATCTGTGTTAACTCCAGTCAGCTTTGCATTTATGTTTATACATAATATTATTGATATCGATTTTCTGTGTTTATTTGTGATTTAATAATATAATGAAACATATGAAAATCTGATCATTTATATTTCGATGAAGTATTGGTATTATTCTAATTTTTTATTATTCGCCTTATTTTTAAAAAAATAAAACTCATTTATTGGCAACCAGAATTATAAAATTCGTTATTGAACCCTTTCAACTTAGAGCTCCTATAGAATTGCCTAATTAAAAGTTACCGGCATTTTTGTCATAACATAACAGTTCAACCATAGAATGGTGGGCCATGACAGAATGACTGAAAAAAAAATGATTTTAATGAAACGTCCATGCGTATTTGTATTAAAATTTGTTTAAGCAGATCATTTTTATTCTATTTCCAATTTTTTAGGGTTATAAAATATTTCAAAGTTTTTCTGAAATGCATTTTTTTATTAATTAGAGAAATGTAGTTCTTATTTTTATTGGAAAAAAACTTTTTTATAAAAAATTTTAAAAGAGAAAATATGGAAGCAAATACAAAATGTAAATTCACACACAGAAAATTTTAATTTAAAAGTTTATATTAATTATTATTCTAAGAAATGAAATGTTTTACCTTATAAAGAAATAAAACTATGACCTTTTTTTTTTCTTTCAGTTCTCCAATATTTTGACTTGCTTTAAGTTTAAATTTTTAAGGGATTTAAATTTTCTCAAATAAAAATTAAATTTATAATGAAGCAGATAAAAATTGATTCATAGAAAATTAATGTTACATGATTAAAAAAATAGAGTAGATGAAATTGGAGAAACTTCTTCACTTATAGAAGGGTTTTTTTTTTATTTAGTTAATAATATTCCGTTATTTATTAAGTGAGGAGTTGGAATTTCTTTATTTGCACAACCTGTTTATTATTATTCCTAAGAAATCTAAAAAAAAATCAATTCCTAAAAAATCAATTTTCCAAAAAGTAAATTTCTTGCGATTTTACATATATAACAGGTAATTCCGCATATACAGCTTTCATCTGCCATTTCATGAATTATGAGTAAAAGCATTGATTCATATGAACTGCATAAGCATAAGAATAAGTATTTATCCAATTCGATTTAAAATTTATATACTTTACTAAAATGTGAATTTTTAAGAATAAATTATTAAGGTAAAGCTAACTATTAATCGAATTTAAGATAACAATGTAGAAAATCACATAATAATCTCACTTGCAACTATCTCCCCTAAAAGAACAACCTAAAAAATTAATTAATTATGTTGTCCTAACTCTTTCGAATGCCTTTTAAAAAATGTATTAATTTTTTCTTAAATAAAAATTTTACTTGGAAATTAAATTGTAGTTTTCAAAAATTGCTTGTAAATTTTTTAAATTTTTTTTCAACTTTTTTGATCTTTAAAACAGAAAATTTTTCTATAAAACTCTATGCAGTTGGTGAATAATAGCAGATCATCTTGCAGAAAAAAAAGCCCAGTTTTAAACATGCAAAGATTGAAGGCAAATACTCAAACTGTTTCTGAAATTGATTCAAAAAATTGAATGGAAAAAAACAAACAAACTCGAAGAAACTTTTTATTTTTTCTGTAAAGAATTCTTTTGTGCTGATAAATGAAAATTGATTAATATTATTCTACATTGCCATTACCAGCAAAATATTTGGTTAAGGTTTCCAAACACATTCGGAGCACCGTTTTTTTTATTAAAAAAACATGGTGTAGATATACTTCATTCCATTGTCCTCCAGTACCCACATAATATTTACCTTTGACGAGAATTTAGATTTTTAGAGAATCTGTCTTGCAATGAGTGACATCAATTCATTCCTTGAATCGATGGACTATTTTGCCAAGAACCATTTTTAGGGAGTGGAAAAAATGTGTTACGAGCTATTGGGGAAGGTGTTTCTTAGAGATAGTAAATTTCTTTTGCGGGTACAAACTTAATAATTCAACATTCCTAAATATGGAAATCGTGACGCATCTGCTTACAGAATTGCGTACAGGTTTTGAGTGGGGGATGTTCCAATTATCATATGGGGGCTTGCATATAAGTCATTCTTACCTTCCCAAACTCTCTCTGAACTAACTGTCAAGCACTGGTTCAAAATCTCACTTACTGAAAGTTTTATTATGGCTATCACAGACGAAAAAATTTGAGCCAAGTCTATGAGGCAATATAGACACACCCTGCTAAATTACTGTTTTGTATTACCCTTCTAAATTAGTTATGAGTACTTTCTGTGGTATTTTTATACTGATTATTGGGATTTGAACGAAATCTTTTAATAAAAATATTTCATTATGAAAAGATCTATAACCCTTTGTTCTTTCGTTTCAGGGGAAGATATTGTGGCAGAAAGATACAAACGATGGAAATGTTTTGAAATAAACTTCATCATCAAACATGAATTAAAGTATGAACCATTTTCCATAAAGGATATCTTACATATTCAAAAGATGAAATATGCGCGTTATTTATAAGGAAAGTAAAAAAATGTAGGAGACAATTCCAATAATATAATATATTGTGAATGCGGTTTTAAAGAACCATCTGTGAGAAAGAGAAAAGACTATTTTTCAGTGGATAAAAATGGACGGCTACTTTCACGTGATGAAATTAAAGAATATTTCTCTAAGAAGGGCGGCGGTTGTTTGCAGTAGTTGCCCTAAAATGTATCTCTTTGCTGCAAAAATGAAGGATGCGAACAAAGACGAATTTGAACCCGAAATAGATAGAGTGTCTAGAGGTTTTCTAGCTAATTTTTCGTTGCCTCTAATGCTGGAAGAAGAGTTACTTGGTGCAATGAAAGCTACTACTAGGGAAGTAATAAAATGGGTGAAGTTTCATGAAAATTTTATGGAGCAATACGATGGAAGTTTTCATAGCTTAGTCATTCTAGAACGCTTACGTTGGACACGCTTGGGGACTGTGGCCTACGAAGCAACGGCAAAAGTACTGATCCACACAAGACTTCTAACCATTGAGGAGCGCTACAAATTAGCCTGCTTGTATTGTTTCCGTGGAGATATAAAAGATCTTTGGAGGAAATTACCCGATTCAAGCAGAAAAAAGTTTTCTAACAAAGGTCCTTTGCGTGTTGGACAACCTAGAATAGTGCGTTTTTTTACTTGTTTAAGCATAGGTATAAGACATCAGGTGGTCATATTTCTTCCAGTAGGGGAAAGAGATGAATTTTCCGCCCTTGAAAGCATGTTTGAATATGTTGCACTTCAAGGTTATAGAGCGGCTACTAAATATTTTTTTAATCAGTTACCCGTTTTGGGCAGAATACATATAACAAAGAGGGTGGCTCTGAATGTAGCCAGAAAGCGTTCCTTTGATCGGTGTTCCTATTTGCACGAATACCAAAAGTATAGCGACGTTGTGTTCTTTTTGATGAGCTGTATGAGTGAAAATGAAAAACAGGAACTCTGTCGCATTGCACCGTTTGAGATCCTTAAGTGTTTCCTGGATTGGCCCAGGCAATCTGAATTCTTCAAGCATGCAAAATTTGTGTTGGATCGCAGACTTCTCACAGAAGAAGAATACAGTCGGTTGCTTTACATTCTGGCCCATAACATTTCCTCCGGATTCAACTATCCGAGGATGTTTCGGGTATTTTTTCTCATGAGCCCGAAGATATATAAAGAGTATACGTTGGATAATTACGCGCATTTTTTTCGTGAGTTCATAAGGCTCAACGATGTTGCAACCGTGAAATTTATTTTCAAGCATTTGAATGTGGAAGAAAAAGTGGAACTTCTTTCCGGCATTACTCTGGGACCTGGACTTATTTGCTCCCTAGTAGCTGCAAACAGGTGGGATTTCCTAAGACTCTTTATCCGTGAATCTCAGATAGCCAAAGAAAGCAAAGAGAGACTGGTGGAAAGTTTTCGATTCCGGTTTCTTGATTACCAGAGGAACGCATGGTTCGAACGATTTGTGGACGAAATCCTGGCAGATCAAAGCGATGCAAAGTACGATCGATGGGCCTTAGACTGCAAAAGTGTACTTTTGAATTTTGATTTGAAGAAACGACGCGAAGATGATAATACCGAACCGCCTAAGAAATTGCCGAGAACCCATTAAGTCGAAGAACGAAGAAGACGAGTTAAAGTACGGTAAAAGAACTTCGATTTTAACTTCAATTTATTTTTCCGCGGGAGGTCATAATTTATAAACGGGAAGAAGCTGTTATTAGAGCCTCTTTTCACATCGCGACACGCGATCAAAGTGAGAGCAGTTCTTTATTTGGGGATTTTTATGAAGAGGGGGACTTTTAGGGATTTCTTTGATAAGCTTCGGTTTAGGAAGGAGAATGTTGGATATCTTTGAAGTTATGCCTTAAACGTCAGAGATTTTTATCCCCACTCACGGCTCGTGCTTACTAAAATTGTCTGCAATTTTTTTAGAGCGCGCATTAGAATGAATTAAATTTAAAAAAACAGATTTGAATTGGGAAAGGAGAAAATTTTAGACTAAAATAATTAAACTCATATAAGATTTAAAAAAATAGGAAATAAATTGGGATTTTAATTAAATAAAGAGATATAATTCCGTATACTTTCACAAACATTCTTTTCATGTGTGTCTCATATATGGGTCCTGCAGGAAAAAAAATCATCTCCAGTATTTTAAAAGTAATGTTTTTTTTTTTATTCCTCCAAATATAGCTTCCAATTTTTGTGTAAAATGTGTATCCAACTTCACAAAATTTCCTCAAAATCTTTTCAGATTTGTAAATGCATGCTGATGAAGTTCCTTCGTTTCTGCTTCCTGGTCAGTTTTGGGAATTTAATTCGGAAATATAAAATTGTTCTAGATTCATGAACAGCAGTATTTTGAACGATATCTCACCTCTCATAATTTCATCTTTCAGTAATTTTAAATAAAAAAAAGGTAGATAATTATTAGTGAAGACAAATTAGTAAAAACATTAATAGTAAAAAATTTTGTTGTAAGGTTTTTATCTTAAGTTAATCAAAAAAGTTAAGAGAATGAAATAAAAGTGCTTTATGATATAAATTAATCAATAAATATAACTTATAAGTGCTTAATTATTATTAATCGTTATTAATAATGTAATTTATTTTATAACTACAAAAATATAATTTTAAAATTTTATTTTCATTTCTAATTGGAAATTAATCTTCAATAAAACTTTTATACAATCAAATGCTAAATTTTTTTTGGAATTTGTTTGTCAATTTTCGATGAATTATAAATTTAGTTGTTCAAATTTTATTTTAACAAATCTTGATAAATTTTAGAGAACATGTTTCACCTTGCAGTTAGGCGTAAGTCGCAACACCCCTTATTGTGAAAATTCGTGTGGTCAATTCAGGCCTTAGTTTTCCCTCGAAAGGGAAATTTGCGCACGAGTTTTCCGTACCTTATGGGGAAAATGGAAGTCATCTGGATAACAAAATTCTTGTATAAGAGTGGAGAAGTCGATTTAAAAGTTACAAAAAATGGATTAGGATTTATATATTTATTTTTAAACACTGAATCCGTGACCTCCTGTGTTTTTGAAATAAATATGAAGTTGAAATAAAACAATTAAAAGGCAATTACTGACTATCAAAAAAATAAAAAAAGCAACAATTGAAATGTTTGTTTGACACTTTATGAACTTACAGTTATGGTGAAGATTAATAAAGGATGATCTGCTCAAGAATGAATTTATTAATCTGTCGAGAAAATTTCAAAATGACATTAAAAAGTATTTATTTATTTAAAATAATAAGCGGAAAAAACTGCCGAATCTGCTGCCCAACCCCAAACACATAAGCGAGGAATACTCTTTTTACATTTTTAGAAAACTCCGATCCGAGCAACAACAACAATGCTCCCCGATCATCATCTTGGTACCGATTTCGAAGGGTTGCTTTTGGTTCCTATAATCATCACCTACAGCCATCTAACCTATAAATTTCCAGAGATATTGAAGCTTAAAAAATCGTCATAGCTCTCAGATTTGGCAGATTTGGAACTTTTGTTGCCAAGTTTGAAATTTGATAACTCCCATCAAAGCTTAAAGAGCCTCAGTTTTAATTTACAATTTCCTCATGGCGATCGAAAATTTTGATTGGTTAACCATGCTATCGAAATGACGAAATTTGGCTCATTTGTGAGTTTTGGCATTACTGTATAAATTTTATTTTGAGATATCTCTCAGAAATGGAGCAAAAGAATGCAGACAACCCTTGGTGATCTGCTGAGAAGCTATTTCTTTTCGTGTGAAATAAAACTAGGTGAAATTGATATTTTGCATATTTTACTGGTTGCTGTTGACTACAAATGATTTTGATGTTTTTTTTTAACGAAACAGAATGTTCAGTGAAGTAGGGATTCTTCAGTTTTACTCCGGAATGGATGGTGGTCGAGAAACGGAAACCATCGACAATATATGAAAGGGTAACTAACATCCATATGAAATAAAAGTTTACGAAATCTGTGCATTTTCTAGAGCTCTATGATATTTCCAAATATCTCAAATGGAAAAATTTGTGAGACGAGTGGTCGTCATTTCGTCTTGTAATTTATTAAAAATAGAAGGCTTTGTGTTTTCTTTTAAAGTGATTGTTTTAAAAGGTTGCTTATTCATTTTAATCTCAATTAAATATAAATATACTGTGCATATAGAATTTTATACTTATTGGATGGACGCTTTTTTATCCAGGTTGTGCAAAAAGAAATTGGAGCATACAATTTTATAAATGTTTTTTATAATTTACTTACTGTGGTGAATTCCTAATACTTTGTATATTATGAATTGTATATGATGTGAATTACTGTATTGTGTATATTATATGCATTTTGTGAATTTATTTTTATTGGGATATCTTAACAGAAAATCGGACTGTACTGGATTTGAAATTGGATGGAATAAGAATTTCCAACCAATTTCGTATATTTTTCCAAAAATCAATCCAATTTTTTCTAAGGTAATTTTTAAATTTAATTAAGAATGGCTCCTTTAATTTTCTCTGTTTAGTGAGGTAGCTAAATGAATAGTTTTCATTTTGTGTTTAGAATATGGTTTTAATTATTGTACTATATATAATATATTATTTTTGTGAATTGATCTGTTTTATATGATATCATAAAACAAATCTTCGATTCAAAAATGTTTTCTGTAATTTTCTTTGTTCAGTAAAGTAGCTGAATGAATATTTTTCATTTTGTGAATTGGATATAATGTGAATTATTGTACTGTGTATAATATATAGCCTTTGTGACTTGATCTGTGTTATATGATATCGCGAAACTCAATCGGACACTACTGGAATGTGAATTTCAATAGAGAAACAGTTTCTTTGCTTTTGTTTGTTCATTAAGGTACGTGGATGCATATTCTATAGATAATGAGTTGTACCTTTGTTATATGATGTTGTATAACAAAATTGGATATCGTAGGTTTTTTTAAAACTTAGCATTGACCGCAACACCTTCTAAAATGTTGAAAAAAAGAACTAATCATTAATTAAATGAATTAGAAATATTTTTCATTACATTTTAAAAATTTGTTTACAATAACTTCATCGATAAATTTATTTTTTGTAATGTTCTTATAAGATTCTATAAAAACGTTTCCCTTATTTATTTATTAGTGCAAATTGTATTTGTAGATTTTTTATATACTGTAAATTTTATCCCGGTTTTGTGACATTTGAATAGAAAACTGGTGAATTTATTTTAATAAAATGTTTGATAAATTTGCTTCTTAAAGAAATGAGTTCTTCAATTTTTTACCTGGGAAATCTTAAAAGTTGTCTGTAAAAATATTAAATCTGATATGGTTATTTTTTAATGAATTTTTAAGCCCTGAAATGTAATGAAATTATTTCATAACTGTTTTATGGATTTTCGATGTGAATGTTTGTGAATATATTTACAATTATAAGTGTAATTTTGAATTGATGTTAAAGTTGATGTAGGATTTCAATAAAATGTTTATCAGACCACTTCTTGTTTTAAAAATTGTCTGGAAATGAGTTAATCTCCTGATATCAAATCTGTCTGACTGACGTTTTTGGACCCTCTTAGGCTGCAGGATTTCTAAAATATTCAAGTCTCTCGATTTGTATTATCCATCGCTAGCATAAATTCTCCAATTTTATAAATGGAATTAATTAGTTCATCTATTTGTGTGTCCATCACAGGTGTTGTAAAAGCTGTAATCCACAGACACGACGATCTAGACAGATAAAAATTTATATATAATTTGATTAGAGAATTTCCAAATTTCCAATCTAAAAGTTCTGATTCTAAAATCATATGAAAATTTGTAATGTTGACATTTCACTTATATTTCCAACTACATTTTCGTACTGAAAACTGACACTCAGTCGATAAGATTTTAACACCTCCCTTGTCTTTATTTGCATTATTGCTTGAGCTATAAAAGTCAAAGAATTATGAAAGCATTTTTGCATGCTTTAATTTTTGCTTAATTTTCTTAATTGCATTTTATGGAAAGAATTATATTACGACGTTGCTTAGTCTAGAGTTCTTAAGAATTAAACATTGAATAACAATAAATATGTAATTACAAAAAAATGATTTTGCAAAGTGTGATTATTTTGTAACTAAGAAATGCAATTGTTATTTTTCAGAATCACAACAAAAATACCGCCTCTTTGTCACTACATTGAAAGAGAAAATAATGAGCGTGACTGGTCTCGTGAAACCCTTCTCGCATGCTCACTGTTAAAAAGGTGTTAACAGGAGGATAAAGGTGTTATCCTCCATCACCCCCTCAAGAATTTGTGGATCTTGGGCAAAGCAGCAAACGCTTTGTCTGACATTTGAGTGTAATAATTATGGTTTATTAATTTTTCTCGTGAATTTCTATTGAATCTCTTGTGTGCTCCTCGGCATATTTTTGGGAGATTCTTCCTTGACATGCAGTTTATAGTATTCGGAAATCGAATTCATGTTTTTTTTTCAATCTATTGAAACTAAAATTTTGCACAGTATCATTATTGTAGTAAGTCCATTTTTTTAAATTTGATAAATTTAAGTCCTAGTGTTTTTATGCAGTCATCTCGTTTACATTCTTTTGAAACAATAGATTGATAGAAAATCAAGCCTCTTGTTGGATGTGGCTTAAAATTCGAAAGAGTGACAAAGCTGTAGATGGTAAACGTATGTTTTGAATTTTATAAACCTAGATCTCTTCGTTTTGTGGTTATAACGTTCTTATATTCGAACATTCAGATAGACAAACTTCTTCTGAAAGGAAATGAACTCAAAAATTGACAGAAATTTCCATATTTCATGTGATGAGCCTATAGCTTCATTTGTCTAGCTCACAGCATATTTGACTTATTTTTTGTCACAGAGCGGCAGACTTGATTCTCAAAATGTTTTTTCGTGTGCATTATTATAGTGCAATAAGCCTTGGGGAAAATTTCAGGATTCGAGTGACATATTTTTAAGGTAATCAATGGAATAATTCTAAAATAAAGCATTTTTAAAAAAATAAAATAAAACAGTGATATTTAAGTTTTTATAATTCAGGTTAGTTTTAATAGCAATTCATTTTTTTTATTTAAAATGTTAATATCCCAATGATATTTTATAAAATATGATTCAAAGAATTAAAAAGTCTGTATAAAAATTTAAAATTCTTAATTCATTCAGAAATTTATTCTTTCAACCATTAATTCATCTTATAATTATTTTCAAGTTTCAACTCATCAGAATATTTTTTTTAGAAATATGTATCTAATTCTAGCAGTTTAGTAATGAATTGTTGGACCTCAATTAGAGTGGATAAATAAGGTATGTAAGTCACATATGTCTTAAACAACTCTAAATTATTGAATAAATAATATAAATATTTCATTGATAAAAAAACATTGATCAAGATAAAACATTTATGAAAGACAATTTTTTTCACGCATGCTCAGCAGCCTCAGGCAGGTTAAATTTTATTTTAGACAACATATATTGTTTTGGACATGCTTGATTTATATAAACAGGCTTTATTATATTTAATATCGAAGCCTGCTATATATATTGTTTAAAAAATAGGAAAAAAAATCTCGGAAAAAATTTGAAATTTATAAAAGAATAAAAATAATTTTCTTTTGTTGATATTTTCAGTAATTATAAAAATTTTATTTCTTGTTGCATATTTCCACCTTACAAAATATATCCATACCAGGTATGATAGTTCTATGTGAAACTATTTGACGTGTAGAGTAACAATACAGGCACACACATTCCTCTTTATTGTTTGATAAATTGTTGGGTAGAAAATATGTTTAAAATATTTTTAGAAAATTTATTAAGAATAAAAAAGACATTTAAAGACAAAACATTTTAATGATTTCTAAGTTCATAATGATATAAAATTGCATTTTGTTCTGTGATATTTTCTTAAATTATTATTGCGATAAAAACATTAACATATTCTTAATTTTCAAATAATTATAATTATAATTCAAATTGCAGAAAAAATCGATCCAGAATGCAAAGTTCCTTACAATAAAAAATTATTTATTTAAAATTATTTATTTAAAAAATTATTATGTGCAATATTCATAGCTCTATATCAAACGGTTTGGCTTTATGATCACCACACAAACACATATGCACATCCATATTTTTGACTGGCCGCTCTTAGAGATCAGTCGATTCGATGAAATAAATGATGATACTGTATCTTCCAATCGAATATTTTATATAACTTATTTTCAATATCTTGATCAGCAAACTATTTTTAATCTCGAAATTTGACAATTTATGTAACACGTACTATTTTAGAACTTTTACACCATTCTGCTCTTTGTATGAATTTAGTTAATAAATTAGAACTTTAATTTGGATTGAAAGTGATTAAGCCAACTGTTACTGTTATTTTCCCAAACAAAAAAAAAATATTTAAATATATATATATAAAAATAGTACAAATAGGACTTCAGGACTGCGATTATTCTTATTTCTGAACTCCTATTTTTTTTTTTTTTTAAATACTTAATT
>JAOUZG010016652.1:278100-299348 GCA_026289955.1 Argiope argentata | reverse complement strand
GTAAAGCAACGGGAGTGGTCTCCCCAAAACTTTCTTGCATAAACTCTTATAAACTTGTCATGACAGACAAAGCACGACAAAGGTGTATGGGGTTGAATATTAACTTTCGGAGTGAAGTTGGCATTTTTACTGTATTTATTGTGACAGCCGTGGCGAGTTTTTTGGCGATTAATCTGCAGTATGCTAGTATCCGTAAATAGAGTTTGTTGTTTAGACATGTTTTTCTCAATCGTTTGAAACAAAGATTCATTTCATAAATAATTACTCGATTCAAATTTAAAGTCAGTTTTAAAAGAAATAATAATAATACAAAGATTAAAATGAAATCTGCTCTACATATTTCAATGTATCATATCATAACATCATTTTTTGAACGGCCAAGCACCACGTGCTCTTGCGAGTTAAATTGTTTTTAAATTTATTTTAATTTTTTCATCGAATGAGTTCACTTTAGTACTGCCAACGATCCAAGAAAACTTTGTCTTGCATTGATTGTTAAAAAAAATATTCCATTTCCTGTTTATTTCCCTTCATATAAACACATGCTCAAAATGACATTTTTCTAGGTTTTATTTGCAGTATTCATTAACTTATTTTTTTAAAAATCAGAGCTTCTGTAAATGCAATGGGTACATGTTATTAAAACCTGAATTTTGAGATCTTCGTGCAGGTAATAAAATTTTTATTTTTCGCCTACGGATTTTTGTTGACGCCAAAAACCTCATCCCAAAAGCAACTTCATGTTCTGACATGATAAAAAAATGGATACAATCTAAATATTATTTAATTATAGAACTGGACATTTCCGAAAATACATAGCAGATATATACTTAAAATTTTTTTTATCAACTTCATAAATAACATGATAAGGAATTAGAAATATTATAATAATGCTTCGACATTTAAACGTTACTTGATTTCAATTTGGATTTCTGAAGGGCACAGCCATCGTAAATTAAATGTAGGCATAAAATTATTCCAATCTTCCTTCCTTCCCCAATTTTCCTTCACCTACCAACACTAACTTGCAATATACATGCAAAGTTTTAACAAAATGGGAGAAAAAATTTTGTATGAAAGTTGAAAAGTAAAGGGAATGATTATTCGTTTTCATCTTCGAATTACAAAATCAATTTAGTCATTTAAAATCACTTATTTATAATGGTATTTTTTGTTTAAAAATGTTCGAAACATAGATTAACGATCAAAATTGGTAGCTAGATTCTATATTTGCGCTTTCCGATTCTAGACTATGAGGAAGCGAATTTCGCATCAGGCGCTATCTGTTGGCGAGGTATGAAACTAAAAAGGAAGCTTTGATGAAAACATAACAAAATGAAACTACAATTTCTTGTTAAAACTTTTCTTTCAAACCCTTTAACAGACTTTTAAAAACAGTTTTTAAAAATTAAATTCTTGATTTGAGATAACAGTTGCTTAAAACAGTTTAAAAATTTTTTTAAAAAAATTGTAATATCGGGAGAGAAAAAAATGTGGCTCGTGTTACTCAGACAGCGGAAATTTTCTCTAAAAAAGCTTTAAGAAAATCTTTGCTTCTTTTTATCGAAAAAAGTGCTTTAAACACATTTTTTATATTCATTGAAATCAAATTATTAATGCGTACATCACAAAACTGAGAGGTGCGCAATTGGTCGAATTTCAACCATCGTCACCAACGCCATGGCAAACATATCGATCGTCTTTAAATAGTATCATTCGGATGGGATTCATCCATTGCTTCAGATGTTCTAGAAGTGTTTCTGCTGTCATATTCGATTTTTACAATTTATGCTGGTTTAATTTTTGTCAATAATGGCTGAATAGTTTCATGATATTGATTGATTTCTCGCTAAAATGTAAAAACACTGACTTGTGAACCTACAAAGAGCTGACCTTGAAAACGAAACAGAATCTCCATAATGCCGGAGAGGTAGGTTGTTTACGTCTTTCAGTCATTGAACTGTTCCATAGAAATTGAATCATGAGCGATTTCTAATTAATTACTGTTGACGGTAATTAAGTTTGAATGTCCTTAACAGAATGAAAAATATTATCAGAACTGAGAAATTCTTATTTTATTAAGGTATCCATCCAGGTTAAAAACATAAATTTTGATGAAAATGCACATTTTTTTTTAAAAAAATTGTTGCTGTTTTAAAAATAAGTATATTTCTGTGTCCAATGATATTTTTATATTTTTTTATCTATGAAAATTAGAAATCAAGTTATAGCAAACTATTGACATGCAAGTGATGCCTGCTTATAAGCATTTAAAAATTTAAAACGAAAAACAACATTTTCCCTTCATAATTATACTATACGAGCATCGTCATGTCTAAAAAATAATCAAGATATTTTACTGAAATTTATGATTAGTGCTCATTATGTTATACAAAATGTTATGAACTCTGGTTTTGATGTTTGATGCTTCAGAAGTGGTTTATGATTTTTAATATAAATAGTATTATAATATAATATATAACATAAAAAAGTTTTATTTTTGAATATAATTCTTAGATAATAATAGTTACAGTATAAGATATGTTATTCATGTGATGTTATTAAAAAAATCAATAAAAAATTCCTTAGAACATTTCTAATTATTGAAAATAAGTGCTAAAATTTGCAACAAAATAAGCTTTTTCTTCAAAAGCTAAATTTATATTAAAATAATTTTACTTTTATTCATTATTTCAAATTTATATTAATAAAAAAGTCTCAAGTAAATATTAAAATATTTGTTTGCTTGTTTCTTAAATCATTTCCGAACCCAGTCGGATAACTGAAGTCGTGAATAATTTTGATTCAAGTCATAAATGCTAGTGAAGAGTGTGAAATGAACAAAATTTATAAACTATGTTGATCATCAATTCATTTATAAAAAAATAAATCTATATTAGAACAATTATTTTTGAATTTTTTATTTTCAATCTTGTTTTACATTACTTTTTACCATTAATTATCTAACTGTATTCTTCAATAAATAGTCGATGAATACTTTGTTATTTAGGTGAGATCTGTAAAAAAAGAAAAGTAAAAAAAGTCTTCAGTTTTACAGAAACTTTGCATGCTTGCCTTTTTTACCTAAAAATACCCATGTTCTAGATCTTTTTTCGAACTTTTTGTACCTTAGTTGAATTCACAATGACCATATATTAAAATTTATTACAATTAAATTTAATATCTATTTTATAAAATCAAGAATGATTTTTTAAAAACTCATGAATGCTATTAAAAAGTATTTATTGAGCATAAACTATCAGTTTTGTTTTTTCAATTATAAAGTAAATTGGTGTATACGATTACAATTATTTTTATCGTTATTTATTTATTTTGTAAACTCTTTATTTTTATGCTTATTTTATCAACGATAATTTAACTGCATTCTTCAGTAAATAAATGATGAATTTTCTACTGTTTGGTTGAGATTCCCAAAAAATTATGCCACATTTTTTCAGTTTTATACATACTTATAATATTTAATCCTTTTACTGGGACCTAAGGCGTAACTATATCTCAAATTTTATCCCAAGTATTTTATACTTTCAGTGAATATACAGACATCAGCATTTAAAACTTATTCAATGTACAATTAAGTATCTTTCAGACTTTGGAATACTATAATAAATATTTCTAATTAATTAGAAGTATTTATTATAGTATTTAAGTATTAGAAGTATTAAGTATTATATTAAGTATTAGAAGTATTAAGTATTATATTAAGTATTAGAAGTATTAAGTATAGTATATAAATATTAGAAGTATTTTATATAGTACTTTGTTAGTTTTATATTTCGTTGCTTTATAATTTTAAATATATATGCGCATATTGCTTTATAATCTAAAAAAATTTTCGATTCTATTATTAAATAAAATTAAAGTTATGTTGAATATTGTTGCGATTATTTAAACTCTTCTATATAAAATTGTTCTTAAATTGTAATTCTGTATTTTTTTAATTTGTTATTTGCTGAAACCTACTATCCTGAAATCGATTTGAAATTTAATATTTTATAATTTCAGTTTCTCAAAATTTGATAGTTAAAGTTGTTTATGAGGAGCTATTCTATATATATTTAAAAGATATAAAAATATTTGATTTTGGAAAAAGGCCGTGATTTGTGCTGCCTAAAGATCCTTACAGGTCTCAATTCGACCCTGCCTTTTAAGGTATTAAGAAAAGATTAAAAATAGTTTTGCTCTGTTTCAAATTATTTAGATATTTTTTATTGAAGAAATTTTACATCAAAGAAATACATTTTTTAATATTAAAAAGGTGTCATTTTTTTTATTTCTCAACGATTCTTAGTGAAAATTTTATAATGTGAATAGCAACATTAAAGGAGCCTAGAAAAAAAAGTTAAACTTACAAGCATTTATTTAATGCTATTTTGAAATTAAATTGTAGTGTTTCATGCTTAATGGACTGTCATAAAAACAAGACAGATATACGTATTTTTTTTTTGTTCATTTTAGTCTTCAATTATTTGTATTTTAAAATTATGAATCACTTGAAATTTAGCAAATAAAAATAATTTTAAAAAATGAAACCAGAAAATATTAAACTAGAAAGTATTTATTGAATGTTGTTATGGAAATAAAATTTAGAGTTTCAAGCTGAATGGACTATCATGAAAAACGAAAAAGATATAGTATATACTAGCTTTTACCTGCAACTTCGTTCGCGTGGAAATTTTGATGTGTATATGTAAAAACTGACAGTCTAAAATGTTATTAAAACCGTATGTATTCCTAAATTTTCAACGTCAAAAATAAAAACAAACGATTCAAAAAGCTCGGGCAGATGTTTTCAGATTTTTTTTTTCTGTTCTGATGAAATTCGTCAGCAGACGATTTTAAACAGAAATAATAAATGAATACCGAAATTAGAAAAGTAAAAACAAATGTTTCAAAAAGCTTAGGCAGATGTTGTGAGACTTTTTTTATTATTTTTTTGGTGGCTAATATAGTTTTTAATTAATAAAAAATTAACCACTCAAGTAACCGGAATAAAAATTAGCCTATGTCCTTCTGTAGACTATGAATTATCTCTGTGCTAAATCTTGTTTTCTGGTAGTCCTTCATTATTTTTCTTTACTTTAAAATTATAAATCACTTGAGCTTTCAAAGATAAAAACTTTAAAAATAAATCAAGAGAGAAATTAGATGAAACCTTTTAGTATAAGATTATAATAATAGAGAAGATTTATTGATGATAAGATATGTAAATGAAAAATATATAAAAACAGAAAATCGAGCTATTTAAGGTTACATTTAAATTCAGATTTAAAAATAAGACAACGATTTATTTGTTTCCCCTGTTAAATTTAATTAATGGTAAATTACAATTTCATTTAATTAAAAATTAGTTATAAGTTTCTGGGTTGATTTAACTATTTTCTAATTCTGATCTCTGAAAAATCTCATTTAAATTTTTTTCTGATTCTGTTCTCTATAAAATACGATTTAATTTTTTCTTTTCCTCTTCTCTGAAAAATACGATTTAATTTTCTCTGTTTCTGATCTCTGAAAAACCTGATTTACTTTATTTTTCGGTTTTTGATGTCGGAAAAATATGATTTAATTTTTTCTGTTTCTGATATTTAAAAATATGATTTATTTATTTTTTAATGTTGGAATTATATTGCATTACAGATATACATTGCATTGTTGCATACTCTTTAATTAATTTATATGTGTTCCATTACTCAATCTTTGTTTATAACACTACTAATACTGTAATATTTAAAATGTAATGTTTGTTATTTCTTAACCTTATTATTATTTTATAAAAATTCATTGTTAAAAGCGTCAAATTGAATAGTATGGTTAAATTACAAATTTTGAGCTCAATGAATATTTCATCAAACCATGTTCTAGTAAAAGCAATTAGAATTGTATTTTAAATTGAAATGAAGTGGAAGATGAGTGTTTTGTTCTTCTTTTCTTTCATTATTTTTATTAATCCATATTAGATATAATATTAAGTGTGCTATCATTTTATCTAAGCATTTTCTCTTTCTAATTAGCATTTAATTTTGAATTGTGACAGAAAAATGACAGCTGTTTTAATGAAGTTTCAGTAAGCTGCTTTGAATAAATCAGTATTAATTTTGATATATATATATATATATATATATATATATATATATATATATATATACAAAATGTTGAGAATTGACAAAAGAGTTTGGAGTCGATTTTGCTCAAAATTTCACAGAAATCTAGATATAGAGATGATGTACACCAAATTATATCCATTTTATACAAAACACGTTTTTTAGTTATCTTTAACTCAGGTAGATTGACAAGCAGAGAAGCAGATAGACTTAATCAATCCCCCCCTTTTTTTTGATCTTGAGGTGGTTTATATTGTGGAGATTCGTCTTAACATCAAGACCAATTTTTTGACTTTTATAATACATTCTCCATCTGCAGTATACGAGAAATGAAAACAGTGATTTTTCCGATACAAAAGTTTCTGCCTACATACTCTGACCTTCTGGAATTCCTTTTATTTTATTCTCACAGATGATCAGAGTAAAATAATAGGAAAGACACATACCAAAGTAATAGCAATTTGAGTTTTTATCAATACGGTGGCAACATGCTGATAAAAATTTTTTTCCCTTCCTCTATGCACGTGAGACGTACTCGTGCAAGTTCAATTTTATTTTATATAAAATAAAAAGTAGAAAAGCATTGTTTATATAGTTTTTAAAAATTCAACGAAAATAGAAATAATTTATATAAAAAAGTGGTATCATTCAAAATATAATTTTTTGAACTTTAACTTGATATAAAAACTCATTGTTGATCAACAATATTTTAGAAAGTTATCACGAAATTTCGTTTAATTTTTAATTAATTAAGATTTTAATTACAAATTTTAAAAAATTACTCCGAAATGCTCATTTTTGACCTCCAAGGTTTGTGTGTGATAAACATGGTACGTCAAATGGTCTGATCTGTAGAGAGCCAATCCACAATCCACACACACACATTCAACTTTATTGTAAAAATAGATAAATGTCCCATTAAAGGCGATGTTGCAGTTTTGATTTAAAAAAATTGAAGTTAGAATCATTTGGAAATTTTAAATGATATGTATAGGGAATGAAAGCACGTTTTTTGAATTTTAATATAATAATAATATATTTTGTATTTGAATACAATAGTACAGTGCTGTGGTGTTTTTATTTGTAATACTTCAAAAACAAGTATTTGTACTTAAACTTGTAGTTGATGGTACTTAATGTTAATACAGTTTTTTCAAATATTAATTAATTAATTTTTATTAATCAATTAAAAATTAACTTTCTCTACAAAAATCTTCATATCCACACCTTCAAATAAGTAACGAGATCATTTTTTTTTCAAAACACTAATGAAGTTAGGCTTAACATGTTTTCGGCCGATTATTTTAAATGATTCTGTTTCTTATCATAATGTTTGATGCATTTAAAATTAAACGTTGTTGATTAATAGGTTTTTCCGATTCATTTTAAAGTACTTTCAAATTAATAACATATAAAATAAAGAAAATTCAAAATTTCTGATCTGTATTGCTTTACCCCAACTGGCCCAGAAAATTCACCTCTGCTAAGCACCGGAGCCTTGCGATTGAGGTGCCAGCCAGAACATGATTAAGAACTAAAATAAAGTTCTGAGCGGAATAGAGGGATGGAAAAAGAGAGGGAGAATTTTAACTTGAACAATCCAATTCATTGTAGTTTAGTGCAAGTGGGCAATATATTATCAGCATAATGTACGGTCATTTGCCTCAACTACAAAATTAAACATTCTATAGTGCGAATTACATTTGATAATTCGCACTATAGAATGTTTAATTTTGTTAAATCTAATCATATCCATGCCAAGGAAGTATCCCTCTAGATGTCAAGATTCAATTTCAATACACACACACACACACACACACACACACACACACACACACACACACAGAGAGAGAGAGAGAGAGAGAGAGAGAGAGAGAGAGAGAGAGAGAGATGAAATTTGTAAAATATCCGGTTGAAAAATTTAAATTTTGTTTTTTTAATCTCTGTTATTGATACTATTTACTATACTGAGAGAAGAAGAATTTAAAATTATTTTAAATTAGTCACTGATATAAAAACTTTAGAAAAATATGAATAAGAAATTTGCTCCGAAAACTTTTTTTACTAGCGTTGCAAATGGAAACCTAATCCCAATAAAGATTTTGCTACTGGATTTGATTTTGAATAAAGGAATGTAAAATAGCTTTTTTTGCAATAAAATAAATTCATCTCAACTCAACTGAAAAGTTTATGATGTTTTCCATATTCAAGCAATAGCCTTGCCTTCGATTTCTGACTTTTTACAGCATATATAGATTAGAGTAAAATACAAAAAGCACTTTGTCTGGCCCTTTCGAATTGAAACATGGGTCAGACTGAAGGGTCAATACCATAGGGATAAATACTGACCCAGTTATTGTGTTCACTATATATTGCTTCTATCTAAGATGCAATCAGTAATAACGAATGCAACGTGGAGCTTTTTGCCGATTACATTATCTTGTGGTATTCAGTTTCTGGCATAGGTAAAATTGAATTTAATTCAATTTTGCTCTTAATGAAGTATGGTCTTTTGCTGAAATACATAAATTGACTTTCAGTACCATTTCAAAGCCATTGGTTACTTTCTTTACCACCAACAAATATTTTTATAGCTGCCAACCAAGTGTTGTCATGAATGGCTGTCAGTTAAATTATGTAAAATATGCCAAATACTTGAGTTACGTTCTCGGTCAAGATATATTAAGAAAGTATTTACAGACTATAATACAGATACTAATACTCTGAGAACCACCTACATCTCTCTGATCAGACCAATTTTAGAATATGGTTTCCCAATTTACTTTTGTTCCTCAAAAGCTTAATTAAACAAACTGGAAAGAATGCAGTTAAGTACTTTAAGAATAACTACTGATCTTCGAGGACGATCTACCACCTCTTTCTCTGAAAAGAAGTCACTTCCTTTCAATACATTACAACAAGCTCTATAGCTACAATGATCAACACAGAACTTCTACTTACATTCATTCATGGTATAATAATAAGAATTTAAAGAAACGCAGTTCTTTTTTCTTCGCAAAGAAGATTGATGGGCTTACCATCTGTAGATGTGGAACCACATTTCATAAAGTCCAATAAGAGTTTTAAACTTGATCCTTCTTTCCAGATTTGAGACAAGTAAAAAGTCAGTCACCTGAATTTACTAGATAAATGGCTCTTGATACAATTTATAGCGTTCCATATGTAGCCCTGAAAATGTACATTGATGCTAGTAAAGAAAATTTTGGTGGTGATTCTGATAGTAACATGCACATAGACCCCTGAAAGAACTATTGATATTTTGATTAGAAATCCTGACAACTGTTCTGTTTTCAGTTCCAAACTTATTGCAGTTTAAAAGGACATTCATTATATTGTCGCGAAGACTTAATTAAAGACACGGATGGTTAGAAACGATTGCGTTTATGAGCACCAAGCAACTCGCTGGAGAACAGAATGAAGAACTGAGCAGAACTCAGCTTTTTATACACCTGGAGGACATTCGAGAATCAGCTCGCTCGAATGGTAAAGAATGTTCTAGAATCATCTCGATTTTAGAAAAATAATAGGAGCAATTTTAAATGAAAATTCCAGTCTTTGGATAAAATGTGCTGGCCTGGAATAGAACCAGGAATCAAAGGATTTGGAATCCAATGCTCTGCCAATCGAGACATGGGGAATCATAACAGCCTTTCTTTTTGCAGTAATATCGACACGTTCATTGAACTCGTCTGCAGGAACATTTGGATTCTAACGGAGAGCCGTGCCTCTATACAGCACCTTTCTCTCTGGGCGAAAGTGGGGGAGAAGACTAGCATGAATATCTTAGTCCTTATTGTCAGGCTCTCTTCAAACTACTATGAGCACTTTCAGAGGATCCTCTCACATGCTAGTTTAAATGGTAATGAGATACCCGACAGCCTCAGTTAGCATAATTCATGGTGACCCAACACTAACCTACTTTGAAATCTCCTCTATCATAAAGATGGAGTCGAATGCACTTTGGAGGGTCCCACCTGCTCACCCATTAGTCCTGGTTGGCAAATGGCTCTCTCTCTCGTTTTTTCAATGGACATATAAAAGTCTTCATGTTCTAACAAGACCAGAAGATCTTCGCTGAACGTCTTTGGGGCAAGGCACATCAAGTTTCCCCCAATGATATTCTTAAATGTTTAAATTTTACCTTTTTTGAGACTTTAAAGGATCCGCTTTTGTTTATAGATTTTTTTAGAGATCTTTGGTTTTATGGAGGTGATATGGTGCAGCTATACCACCTGGGATCAGAAACAATAACAAGGTTTTTTCCCTTTCTTTCCCATGTGATCTGAATTATGAATACATTTTTTAAGGGAAAAAACTTATTCTTGACTTATACACAGATCAGCTTATATCTATAATCCATATTTCTTATGATCTAATTGGTGATGAATTAGCTCATCAGAAATAAGGATAATGTGCTTTTTCCAATAAATCTTTTAGGCATAGTTTCATTTCCACGAGTCCTCCAAACTGTTTGACATTAAGATCTTTTGTTTTAATTCCCTTCCCTACTATGTAAACAGAGTACATGAATTTTGATAATGTGTATCAGGTGCCTCTGCGCTCAAAGCTGTGAATCAAATGCTTCTTACAAATTATACCTGTTGATATTAAAAATTGTGGGCTTATAGTAATGGGAAAAGGGTGCAGCTTTAATGATCCTAGGAGCTGGGGCACCAATATATTGATGTCGAGCCGTACTCTTTGAGACTCCTGAAATTATTGCTCATCCTGAAAAAAATCAACTTTCACACTGAGTTTTTGACAAAGTTCTCCAAAAAAGCAGAACTACCAGATTTTGAAAGACAGATGGCCATAGAGACTATTCATAGCATTCCTCACTCTCAGGATTTACACTGATGGCAGCAGGCGAGGCGATGGTGCAGCTGACAGCGGAGTGATTTCTGAAGGAACATTAGATCTCCGGATTGGAAATTCAAACTTTTGTTCGGATTTCAGGTCGGAACTTTTAGCCATTCACAAGGGCCTACAGCTGGCCGACACCTGTACTATCCCCGATTTTAATGACATAAGGATTTTAACGGATAGTTGTGCCTCTTTACAGCACATATCAAACTGGAAGCAAGTGGGAGACTTATCGAGCATTAACATTCTAAATACAATCCATCGACTTACTGCAGAGCACAACCTTCACCTTCAGTGGGTCCCTTCCCACATCGGACTTGAAGGCAACTAGAGAGCTGACGCCCTTGCTGTGGCGGCTACCACCGATGAAGTTGGTAATGTTCATACTCTCAAGTATTCAGAGATCTCCTAAATTGCAAAAGTAGAGGAAAATAAGCTTTGGCATGTTCCTCCGAATAACTCCTGGTACTTTAGAGATTGTCTTGGAGGGGCTTCCAAACCAGGGGCGATAGAAAACAAAGTACTGCCCTCTCTCGATTTATCAGCGGACATTTAAAAGGCCTTTAAATGTCCGCTGATAATTCGAGAGACAAAAGTATTTCCCGGACTGTCATTGGTGTAAGAGCGCTCCAGCTTCTCCCACTCATATTTTAAATTGACTAAATTTTACAAAGCATGGCATTCTCAAAGACTCAGCTCCATTTATGGACTTTTTGGAAATATTGGGTTTTATAGAGATGGTCTAGCACTGCTGGACCATCTGGGATTAGTAACTACAACACACCTGTTGATACACCTATCAGGGCCCTTATAGGCGATATAATGATACCTAATCTGTGAGGAAACATATTTAAAGATCCCCTTATAAGATACACTTTCAATCTAATTTCTTAAGAATACTTATTAATAATTGTTGCTAGATTTTTAACAACAGTGTTTTTGTTTGGTTAAATTCTTAATGATTGCTTGAGGGCTCAAGATAAAGTCTTAAAGGTCGGTGACCTCCAAGTTTGAAACCTGATTCTGCTTAAGATTTGTTGTGTATAAAGGTCTAAATTTGATGTAGAGGGCTAAAAGTTTTCCATATCATGTCGTGCGGAAGTGTTTTAAATCTTCGTCTCCTGACCTGGATATAAAATTACAGGATCTATCCTAAAATAATGTTACAAGCGTGTGAGTGGCACGAAAATGCGCAAAATTGGCGACGTTTGGCGAGCGAAGTTTGGGAGCCTCGCGCCAGCTTGATTGGTTTGGCGAAAGGAATAGTCTAGTAACCGCTGGATTGTGCGCGTTGTTTTGAGAATTTTCACGAGATTCGGTGCACGCGCTTCTTCGGCTAAATAAGGACGAGTAGCCGGAGTGAGTGAGTTAGTTGAGAGTTTGCTCTGAAATAAAAAGCGTCTCGCTGGAGTAGAGGATTTGTTATTAGTGAGCTGTGTTTGCGTTTGCTGCTAACGCTGTGTTATTGAGCTCGCTGCGATTTACTGTTGCTGTGCTATACGATAGCTGTTTTGCAGTCTGTGTTTATCGTGCGTAAGACTTGCCTTTACGCTGTAAGTGACTGTTGACTGCTGGATTGTATTTATCTGAAATTTTTACTTTTCCAAGTCCTCCTGTAAATACTTATAAATAGCTGTAAATAAATTTGTTTGTGCTGTCCTCAAGTAAAGTCCATTCAATCCGAATCCGCTACGCCAGAAACGTAACAATAAGTTTTCCAGGGATATCAATGCAATAACATTATATTAATGTTGATTTTAGATATTGAAGGTGTTTTTACATAATAAAATTTGTTTGAAAAAAAAACCTATAACTTCTCATTTTTTTTTCTTTTCAGGTAGAGGCATCGCAGCAAACGGATGAAAGCGATAGAACTTTTTGCAACAACTTCGAACGTCAGCATGTTCCATAATATGTGCAATGTCCCAAAAAAGACGAAAGAGTGGAATAATCTGAAAAACACACACACAATGACAATAAAAGTAGGGAACTTTTCATGAATGGGGACATAAGACATTGCTTGCAAGTCGGGTATTGATCTGCCAAAAAGTGAAATAGCAATGGAGTTTGATCTCAACAGTATGTACTTGATATCAACATAAATTGCATGCAACTAAGGTACTGACTTGCCAAAGATTGAAATGGAAATGGAATTTGATCTCAACAGCCTGAACCTGATGTCTCTTCAACAACTTGCCATAAGGAGATTAGCTGTGCATTTATGCAGTCACCGCAATATGCTTTCTTATGCTGTGCAATTAGAGCCAGAGGCGCGATATGAAAAAGAACACGAAATAATAATGTATGATTTGCTAAAAGATCTTTTAACTGAAGTTCCTCTTCCTCCATCGATGAAGCGCGAGCTATACAGTTTAATGAAATCTGTTTCCAGAGAGATAATAAAATGGTTGGACCACCATGAAAACTATCTGGATCCGTATAACCTAAACGTGTGCGAAATGGACAATTTGGAACACCTTTGCTGGACTAGCTTGGGGAGTGTGGATTATCTGAAAACAGCGGAAGCACTCATTCGCAATGAAAAGCTGGGCATGACACAACGTTACAAGCTGGCTTGTCTGTACTGCTTAGAAGAGGACATCAGAGAACTTTGGCGAAAGATGCCCGAAAAAAGCAAAAATTCCTATTATGATCCCGACCCTGCGACTCTCAAGCAGCCAGATTTAGTTATCATTTGGACTTTCATCTTAAAAGGAGAAGTAGACAACTTTCTTAGATACCTTGCATTAAAAGGCATTGCTCACCCCTCCATAAATAACCTTGGGTTCGAATGTGCTGCAACTCGTGGTTACACAACAGCTGCTCAGTACTTTTATGAAAAGTTAACTTTCGTAGAAAGAGAAGAATCATTGCTAAACACCGCCATATGTGTTGCAGAACGCCGATCGAACGATTATTTTTTTTACATGGACGAATGCCAACAATTTGGCGACGTTTTGTGCTATTTGATGTCCGTGATGAATTCGGAGCAGCTTCGCCTCTTAGTTAGGCGCCAACCTTGTGAGACCTTGAAGTGTGTGCTGGATTGGCCCAGGCAGGATGCCTTTATCGAGCTTGCAAAATTCGCACTTCCCAGCCTTTCAAAACACACTTTCGTTCGAGTGCTTTCAAATCTCTCCCGGAACAATTCCTGGGGATATAATCATTCGAAACTATTCCAGGAATTCTTCATGCTCAGGCCCATTTATCTCAGTTATGCGCTGGAAGTCCACAGCGACATTTTGCAAGATTTCTTTCGAAGCGACGACATAGATACTGTCAAGTTTCTTTTCAGACACATGGACCCTCAGGACAAACACGAGCATGTTCTGGGCTCTACTGGGAAGTGCATTTACTTCGAACTCATCAAGGAGGGGAAGTGGGATTTGATGAAACTTTTCATCGAAGAGGCCCAACTGCCCAAAGCAGGAAGGCGGAAGATTGTCAAATATTTCAGTAGAACTCGTTTATTACGTCTGGAGAAAGAAGAGTTCCATCACCTCAAAGATTTTATGAATAACAACGATTTCGACATTCCAGAAGAAGAAACGAAAAGCCTGGAGACCGTGAGAAAATGTATAATGCCTTTAAAGGCCGTATACGACAAGTGTGTTAATTTTCTTTTTCGATGAGTTTCATGCATGCCGATTTTGTAAATGGCAAATAGTGTTATTGTTCTATATCATCGCAAAGTAAATACTTTACTCTTTGATGCGGTGATTTTTAAATCTATTTTCGTGTAAAAACGAAAATCTTTTTCAGAAAATTTGATTTGAATTCATTTCGAGGAATTAAGTTCTGATAATGTTTTATTTATTATTTCCAAGTGTTTGCATATAATGCATTCTAACATTTGATGTTTGTGCTTGTCTTTACATTTGATGTTTGGTGCTTGTTCGTGTAAAGATGTGCGCAAATCTCGGTATGATTTATTTTGAAATAGTTGTTGTTGAAATTATCCTTCTAAAAGTAAATTTTATTTTGGTACAAAATTAAATTTGAATTTATTTCGAATTATACAATTCTGTTAACATTTTATTTATTCTTTTCAAATAGTTGCGCATAAAATGTGTATATATAATGTGTTCTGTGTGAAATGTGTATTAAAATTTGTGTCTGCACATTTGAGGTTTCGTGTATAAGTGTATAGAAATCTTGGCATGATTTATTTTGAAATTGTTGTTGTTAAAATTAACATCCTAAAAATAATTTTATTCTGACAGAACATTAAAAATGAATTCATTTCGAATTATACAGTTCTGTTAACGTTTTAATTGTTCTTTACAAGCGTTTGTGTTCAATGCATAAGAAAATGTGTGTCTGCACATTTGAGATTTGTTGCATGTCCGTGTATATGTGTATAGAAATCTCGGTAAGATTTATTTTGAAATTGTTGCTGTTAAAATTACCATCCTAAAAATAATTTTATTTTGACAGAAAATTTGATTTGAATTCATTTAGAGGATTTTAATTCTGTTAACATTTTATTTATTCTTTCCAAGTGTTTGTGCACAATGCATTACAAAATGTGTGCCTGCACATTTGATGTTTGGTGCTTGTTCGTGTATAGATGTACGCAAATCTTGGAATGATTTATTTTGAAATTGTTGTTGTTGAAATTATCCTTCCAAAAGTAAATTTTATTTTGGTACAAAATTAAATTTGAATTCATTTCGAATTATACAATTCTGTTAAAGTTTTGATTGTTCTTTCCAAGTGTTTGTGTACAATGCATTTTAAAATGTGTGTCTGTACATTTTAGATTTGTTGCATGTCCGTGTATAAGTGTATAGAAATCTTGGCATGATTTTTTTTGAAATTGTTGTTGTTAAAATTATCATCCTAGAAATAATTTTATTCGGACAGAAAATTAAACATGAATTCATTTCAAATTATACAGTTTTGTTAACGTTTTAATTTTTTTACAAGTGTTTGTGTATAATGCATTACAAAATGTGTGTCTGCACATTTGAAGTTTGGTGCTTGTTCGTGTATAGATGTGCGAAAATCTTGGCATGATTTTTTTTTTGAAATTGTTGTCGTTAAAATTATCATCCTAGAAATAATTTCATTTTGACAGAAAATGTAATTTGAATTTATTTCGAGTAATATAATTTGGTTAAGGTTTTATTAATTCTTCCCAAATATTTGCGCATAAAATATGTGTATATAATGTGTTCTGTGTGAAATGTTTTATGTGTCTGCACATTTGAGGTTTGTTGCATGTTCGTGCACAAGTGTATAGAAATCTTGGTATGATTTACTTTGAAAAATTGCTGATGTTAAAACTGTCAGAAAATTTTTTCGCATTATAAAATTTTGTAGCATGCAAATTGTGCCATTGTTATATGATATCGCAACCCAAATATGCTGATGATGAATATCTTTGATGCTGTGATTTTTAAATCTGCTTTTATATGAAAATAAAATTTTATTCAAGAAATAATTTTTACTTTGACACAAAATTTAATTTGAATTCATTTCGAATTATACAGTTTTGTTAAATTTTTAATTGTTCTTTACAAGTGTTTGTGTATAATGCATTATAAAATGTGAGCCTACACATTTGATGTTCGGTGCATGTTGATGTATAGTTGTATAGAAATTTTGGTACGATGTACTTTGATATTGTTCATGTTAAAATTGTCGTACAAATATTTTGTGCGATAAGATTTGTAATACGCACATTGTGTGACACCGCAAAGCTGGTCATTTCTTTGCTAAGCGGCGATATTTTAAAACTGTTTTTATGCTTTAATTTTACTATCAAAAAATTTAAATTTTACCAAAAAATTCAATTCAAATTTATCTCCGGAATAAATTTCTATTAACATTTTATTTATTATTTCCAAGTGTTCGTGCATGATGAATTATAAAACGTGACTCTATACATTTAATGTTTGGTGCACGTTCTTTTTTTGAATATATCGAAATCTTGGTGTGATTTATTTTAGAATTGTTGTTGTTAAAATTGTCAGAGAAATTTTATATGTGATAAAATTTGTAACACGCAATTTGTCTGATTTTTGTCTGACATTGCAAAGCAAATACATTTCTTTGTAAAACGGTGATTTTTTAAAGCTGTTTTCTTGTTTTAATTTTGCTATAAAAAATTTAAATTTTATCAGAAAATTTAATTTAAATTTATCTTTGGTGTCAAGTTTTATCAACATTTTATTTATTGTTTCCAAGTGTTCATGTATAATGCATTATAAAATGTGAGTCTATACATTTGATATTTGGTGCATGTTCGCGTAGAGACCTTGTATAGGAATTGTTAATATTGTGAATTTGAAATTGTTGATGTTAAAATTGTCAGAGAAATTTTATGCGAGGTAAAATTTGTATCACGCAAATTGTAACATTCATGTATGATATTGTAAAACAGATACATTATTTTGTAACAAGGCGATTTTTTAAAACTGTTTTTGTATTTTAATTGTAAAAAAAATTAAAATTTTACAAGAAAATTTAATTGGAGGAATAAAGGTTTATTAGAATTCTATTGGTTCTCTCCAAGCGTTCGTGCATAATGCACTATAAAATGGGAGTCTTCACATTTGATGTTTGGTGCATTTTCATGTATATATGTGTACAAATCTTGGAACGATTTATTTTGAAATTGTTCATTTTAAAGCTGTCAGAGAAATTTTATGCGCACTAAAAACATTGCATCACGCAAGTTGTATCATTGCTAAGGGACACCTCAAAGCAAAAGCATTAATTTGTAATGCGGCGATTTCAGAAAAGTTTTCATGTGAAATCCCAAATTTCATTCTAAAAGTATTAGCAGAACCAGAAAATTTAATTTGAATTCATATAGAGGAATACAATTCTGTTAACGTTTTAATTACTCTTTCCAAGAGTCCGTGCATAATGCAATATAAAATTTGTGTCTATACATTTGATGTGCAAGTTTTTATTTAAATGTATCGAAATCTTGTTTTGATTCATTTTGAAATTTTTAATGTTAAAACTGTAAGAGTTTTATGTGTGGTAAAATTTGTAACGCGTAAATTGTACTATTCCTGTGTGACATCCCAAAACAAATACATTTCTTTGTAATGCGGTGATTTTTAAAAATTGTTTTTGTATTTTAATTTTATTGTAAAAAAGTTTAAAATTTACCAGATAATTTAATTTGAATTTATCCCAAAGAATCAAGTTCTATTAACGTTTTATTTGTTTTTTCCAAGTGTTCTTGCTTAATCCTTTATAAAATGTATCTTACACATTTGATGTTTGGTGCATGTTCGTATATACATATGTATAAATATTGGCATGAATTATTTTGAGACTGTTGATGTTAAAGCTGTCAGATAAATTTTATGTGTGATTAAACAAATTTTATGACACTACTTACTGTTTCATATTTATTCTGTGACTGACAATGAATTCTTTGGTTTTTCCGATATTAACAGTTTAAAATTATTCGTCTACCTTTTGGTGTGACATAACTAACATAAACAGTGAAATTGACTTAAAACTTATTTGAAATGTACTAATCATCTTTTGTAGTTCTGTAATTGCGCAATTTCATCTGAATTTATTACAAGTAGTCTGATATGCTTGATGGTATAATTTTACTAAACTTTAAAACCATACCATTTTCTTGGAAGAAAGACGAACAATATGTTAAAATGCTAATGAATTTATCATTCGTAGATTTCCAATTAAATTTGACAAAAAAAAACCGCAGGCAGATCTCGCTAGTGGTTGGATTATTGGGGCTCCTAGCCCCGGCAGGGGCTTATCCCCAGTCATGATGAAATGCTTCCACGTTGCTTTCAGCTACATACATGACCGTCTGCGAAGTGGACTGGAAAGATAGTGATGGGTTAACGGGGCACCTAGCTGCGCAGCAGCTTATCCCCGGTCTTGATGGTTCTTTAGCGGCATTACGTACATCTTTTGCTTGATACTCTTCGCAGTAGACTGATGCAGGAGAAGAGAGAGATGGAGATGTCAGATCCCGAGTTCCTATTGGTTGTCGTAGGAATAGGCTCTTGATCCATTCTTTTGCATCATCATCATCAGCAGATGGAGTTCGGAGGGTTAGAGAGAAATGTAGGTGCGGTAGCCTTCGCTCTGATTGGTTGAAGTAGATATAGCCCCTTGATCCATGCTTTTGCATCATCATCATCAGCTTGTGGTGAGACAGTGATCAGAAGGAGAATGAAAAGCTGAATGGTGTCAGGACGTGTGGGAAGGAGTTATAATTGTGTAAGGTTAGCACCTGAGCAGTTTATTTAGTGAAGTTTTTATTGATTAATATTACAAGTTGTAATTATTTAGATTAAAAGAATTAACACAGTACAATAAAATAATTAGATGAGAATCCGCCTAGGTCTCTTAGATGAAGGCAATGGATTATAGACTGGAATATTTTGAACTGCAAGATTTTTATTTGTTTTTAATCTATTAAAAAAGTTAGAAGATAATTTTTTGATGAATTCCTTTAGTGGGAGATAGTCTAAATCATTGTACATACATGCAGTAGGCATAAACCATCTCATTTTGCAAATTTTCCTGAGTAATCTATTTTGAAGTCTTTCTACAAGAGCTAAATTAGATTTAGGTGCGTAACCCCACACAGGGCATGCATATGTGATTACTGGCCGCAAATAGGCGGTGTAAATAAGTATTTTGTTTTTCCTGGTCAATTTGGAGTCTCGAGAGATTAGGGGATAAAATTTACGTGTTAGGTCTCGAAACTTTTTGGTAATGTAGTTAAAATGGGGCTTCCAATTTAGTCTATTATCTAATATTACACCAAGGTATTTACATTCCTTAGACCACGGGATAATTTTACCTTTAATCATTATTGGGGGAAAACTTCTGCATTGCCTACCTTTATAAAAATTAATTGCTTCAGTTTTTTCAGCATTTATTTCGATCTTCCATTTTATGAACCAGTCTTCAAGAGTTTTTAGGTGCCTATTGAGGGCGATTGAGACAAACTTGGGATTATTGTTACGCGCTAGTATTGCTGTGTCATCTGCATACATACATAATAGAGTGTTAAATTGTCTGGGAATATCATTTATAAAAATAGAGAAAAGTACCGGCCCCAGTTTAGATCCTTGAGGAACTCCTGCCAAAATTGGTTTGATCATAGAGAATTCATTATTAACTTTAATTTTGAAGGATCTGTCACTGAGGTAGGAGGTGATAATTTTGACTAGGTGTGGGGGAATTTTATAATTAATGAGCTTGTAAATAAGGCCATTTTGCCAAACTCTGTCGAATGCTTTCTGGATATCTAGTAACACTGCTGCGGTTTTTTGATTGTTTTCAAGTCCTTCCTCTATGTATTCGACCACTCTAAGGAGTTGATGCGTTGTGGAGAGTTCGTTTCTGAATCCAAACTGTTCAGGGGCCAGGATGTTGTTGGATTCTAGATGATCGTTCAATCTTTTAAGGATAATATGTTCCGCAATTTTACTTACTGAAGGGAGTAGAGATATAGGTCGATAGCTGCTAGGTACAGTGGGGTCTTTGCCCGGTTTAAGAATCGGTATGACAGCAGCTGTCTTCCATACATTAGGGTAGTATCCAATTTTAAAAATATTATTAATGATGTTAGTTAAATACTCTATGAAATTTTTGGGAAGTAATTTTAGCATTTTATTGTTAATATTGTCCAGGCCAGGTGCCTTTTTAACGTTGAGTTTTTGAATATAATCACTAATTTCTTTAGTAGTGGTCGGGTGGTAATCATTAAAGTTAACAGGTAGAGATTCCAGAAAGCTATTGACTGTATTATCTACAAGTAGTTCTGTTTCTTTATCAGTGATGTCATTTAATTTAAATTGTTTCTCAAGGCTTTCGGCCAAGCAGTTTGCTTTTTCTAAATCATTATCAGCAATACTAGATTGGCCTTTAAGGGGCGGAATTTTATGTTTTTTATTTTTATATGAGTTAACTAGTTTATATAATGATCCGTCTTCTGCTTTGGAGTTTATAATTCTGTCGACGAATTCGCTATTGTTTAGTTCATTATTAAGCTTTTCAATATCCTTATTTAATGTATTCATAAATCTCTTGAAGACCGGGTCTCTAGTTTTTTGGAAAGTCTTCCTGGCAAAATTTCTGTCTCTAATTAAACTTCTTAACTTGGGGTCTATATGCTTCTGTTTGTTTTGAGTCAATACTGAGGCTGCATGTTTGGCTTGTAAAATCTGTTTCTCAAAGTCTAACGGCAACGGCAACGTTGTGATGTTTCGGAGTTCCGCGGTGTGACAA
>JAOUZG010016652.1:247201-263100 GCA_026289955.1 Argiope argentata | reverse complement strand
CATAAAATTTACATGAGAAATAAATTATTCTATGCTTAATATGATAATAATCTAATTTTTATGAATTGCAAGGGTTGGTCTAATATATAAAATGTATATATTATTGTGATATGCTTAAAATTTTAATCCCCTTAGTCATGTGAAATTATTTTTCGAAATTGCATACAAGTGATTTAAAAATTCTTGTATGTAATTTAAAAATACAAGTGAAAAAATCTTTCAGTGCATTTCCAATGTATTTCAATATTCTAAAATGTACTTTTAAAATATTAATTGCGATAAGTAACACCGAGTTATTATTTTGTTTCTTCAGTATTTGGAAAAGCAATTTTGTAATTACGGAATTACATATGATATTTCAATTTCTGAGATATTTTGGTATTTATCTGCATGATTAAAATTTTGTAATTATATATATTTTACAGTTTACAGTAATTCAGTAATGCTGAAATAACTGGAGTATGCAACTGATTTGTCTTATGACTGCAACAAATAAAAGTAATCGTCAAAATATTTCTTTTTAATATTCATGATACAAGGAAATTTGGCCTGGAAAAATGAATTAAATAATACACTTAATTTAGACATATAAGTAACCATTTGACACAAGAATTTTTTGAATACTTCAAAAGAAAGCTTCTATAGAATATTAAGAACCATTTAAAAATAAATTACAATAAAAAATCAAGTTATTTGGGTTAAAATAAAAGTTCTCATTATTTTGCAATCAGATAACGGCATACCTTTGGGCAAGCAAATCAGTATTTTAATTGCTGTTGAATTGTTTATATTTTGAACATTGTCAAGAGGGATATTGTATAAATATTGTTTTTTAAAACATTTCGTTAACTTTTTACAATGAAACGATGCTTAGGATTTTTTTACCGAGTGAGAGGCTTCGCAAATTTATTAGTAATTTTGAAATTAAAGCTTTTTAATGAGGCACCTTTACATTTACTATTCAGGACAATGAGTACGATAAAGTTTCCATTTCCAAAATCTTTAACTTTCTCCTCTTCAGGACGTGTTGAAGATCATACGAAATTACTTTTTGAAATAACATCTGTGGTTTTTACCATTAAAGACGTACTTTGTGGTGAAACGTTAGGGAACATTCTAGCATCTTTTCTTGACATGCCAACTTAAATCGAATTAGTTCTCAAATCATTTGGAATCTAAACGACCCCATTTTCTTTTCCTTTCCATTTTTTTACCTTAATCGAAACAATAATTTTTTTTAAGGTTTCTAATCGCGGGAATAAATATGAAGAACCCTTGAGAAAATTTTATGTGTTTGAAGTTTTGCTTTAAGTGCTTAAATTTTTGAATTTCTATATTCAATTTCTTAAGAATATTTAGAGCTCTTAGCCCTAATTGACAATAATTAGTTACCTCTTTAAAGCTTTGGGAGACAAAACGCGCATTTTAATTTCTTCGTTTGGCGTATTAGGAGATAAAAACAAAAAACTTGATAAGTAAACTAAAACCACATTTATCCTCAAAATCTCAAAAGTGACGGCTGAGAGCGTAAACAAAATTTCCACAAAAGTCCACTGATAACGATTGACTTCTCCTCATCTCACATTCCCTTCTCATTATCTCACAGCTTGAGTTAGGGGAAGCGAAAAATTTTATGTAGCTTGCTCCAGAGTCAGTTCATCAAGCTGCTTAATAATTTTAGCACCAGAAAAAACCCTTAAAAACGTTGTATACTAAGAAGTTCTTGCTTAAACGTAGGTATAACAAAAAAATGTGGATGGCCTGCGTTTGCAAAGAAAATCAATACTTTAAAGGGATTCTTAAGGATAGTTAAGGATCGATTAAGGAAAGGGTATATATATAAGGAGTCCAGGGGCCCCGGGACCCTCCGAAAATTAGAAAAAGTTATACGTAATAAGTAATTATTATAGGGGATTTTCATAACTAAGTGCACCAAGCACTGCTTCCCCCTGCTAATTCCATTACCCGAGCAATGCCGGGTACGGGAATGCTAGTGGTAATATAAATATACATTTACAAAATATCCAGAAAATATATCCATAACTTTTAGTGAAACTATTTTTTGCGTAGTAAAATTTTGAAAAAAAAAGATTTAAAAAAATACTCTGAAAGTTTTTATTACTATAGATCCAAAATTATATTTGATTTTGAGCTCTCAGAAATCCTTTTTGAGCTAATGCCTTCCTTATATCTCTAATTTCTCAATTTTTTCTTTCTAATGGCCCGTTTTAATTTTCTAGAAGATTTTGAAGTAGGCAAAGTCTATCTCTTTGCAGCAGCAATTCGCTCGTTTTTCGAAGTGTATTGTGTTGTGTAATGATCTGGAGCAGTGCCCAATTCATTAGATATTTCTATTATGCCGGGAAAAACAAACATTGAATAATGACGCAGCTATAACGAAAAGTTTTCACCTCCACAAACGTGTTTTCGGTAATAATCGCCCATAATAGATTGTTCGAATTTTCATTTTTATTTTGTGCTTTTCCCCTAAAATCATTTATTTAGAAGATTTCGTTCACATAATTTACTATTAGTAGGCTTAATGATATTCACAATATTTTTGGAAATTCTAAACTTGAATTCATATTTTTTGAATTCTGAAAGTACATATTAGTATTTGCCCCAAGAATCCTTTTCCTTTGAGTATTATTATTATTATCATCATCATCACCACCACCAACAACAACAACTCCATTACCATTATTATTAATATTATTATTATTCGACGTGAATTTTCATTTTTTTATAAATTTTTGATGGGGAAAAAATGTCAAGATCGGATAATACTTGGAATTTATCGCCAGTTAGTTCTCCAGCAAAAGGGATTATTTTCGTTTTCAGATAAATCGTTTAGACAATTTCATTTCCACGATTCCTCCAAACAGTTTGAGCCTAGAACAGTTTCTTTTTAATCCTTTAAGAATAGTTTCAAAAGTTAGGATAGTTCAAAGTTTTGTGAGATCATTTTTTAAAAAGTCATTTTCGTCTTAATTAATTTAAGCCATTAACCAGTTGAAACCGGTTTCAAACATTCACGAGACTATTTTAAGATGGAGTAACAGCTATGATATAGTCCTACTTCAACCTTTTAAAAACGCATCTGAAGCCAAAACATGATATGTAATAATAAAAATATAATGGTAAATCCAAGTAAAAATTTTAAAAATGCATCTGCTTTAAAATAAGTATACATTATAATAATGCAAAACTGGTAAAAGCAGGTAAAAAATATAGGTAATTAAAAGATGTTGATGAATATTGCAATTTATGCTTTATTCATTGTCTACGTCATTTCGAGCTTCAATTATACTTTGCCTTCAATTATTCAAAACTCCCTAACGAAAACATCATTTTCTTCCATGATAATAACTTTTGCTACATTTTATACAACAGTTAATTTTTCTGGTTGAAATATTAATTTCGATTCCTTGAGGGGTCCTAATTACGTTTTAAAGAGGCCGAGGCCTCCAAGCTCAAAATCTAATTCCACTAAAGAGTCGTCGCTTCTGAAGCTATACATTTGATGTCGGGGACCAAATGTGCTCCATCTCATATGGTGAAGAAGTTTTGTAGAAGAAAGTGCAATTTCTGGGGGTCATCTTTGTGAGTTGTCCTGGGTTTAAAATTTCAAGATCTGACCCCCTCCCCCCAAAAAATAATGTTGGTTTAAAACGGGATATTAATGCAACTTAATTAAATTAATGTTCACAGTTGCTATGGAAGGGGATTTTTCATAATAAAATTTCTTTGCCAAAACACCTTTAACCCAGCATGTTCTTTTCTTTTCAGGTTGAGGCATCGCAGCGAAAAAATGGTAGAGATGTAACGACTTGAGCGACACTCGAACATCAACACGAACCCTGAGGAAATATTCCAAAAAGATGGAATTTCGACTGAAACTGGACAAAAAAACCAGTTGCCTTAAATATTATGACAGAAATAAATCGATAATGGTCGGAGTTTTGTCTGACTTGTCACAAAAGATAGCAGCAGTGTGGTTTGATCTTAACAACCTGCACTTGAAGCCACTTCAGGATCTTGCCATGAGGAAATTGGCCGTAAGTTTGTGTACTCAGCGAAAGGTGCTTTCGTACGCTGTGGAGATGGATTCAGCGGCCCGACGCCGAAAGGAACACGAAACCACGATGTACGATTTGTTGAAAGATCTTCTTCCCGAAGTTCCTCTTGCGCAAACGTTGAAAGACGAATTATTCAGTGTCATGAAATCTGTTTCCAGAGAGATAATAAAATGGTTGGACCTCCACGAAAAGTATTTAGGTCCGTGTAGCCAAAACGAAATCGGGAATTTGGAACTCCTGTGCTGGACCAGCTTGGGGAGTGTGGATTATCGAAAAACAGCGGAAGCACTCATTAGCAATGAAAAACTGGACACGACACAAAGGTACAAGCTGGCTTGTCTGTACTGCTTCGAAGAGGACATCAGAGAACTTTGGCGAAAAATGCCCGAAAAAAGCCAAAAATCATTTTATAATATCAAATATGAGAATCTCGAGCAACCAGATTTAGTCATTATTTGGACATTCATCTTAACAGGACAAGCAAGAAAAATTCTTCTCTGCCTTGAAAGAAAAGACGATTTCTACCACTCCATAAATCACCTCGCGTTCGAATGTGCTGCAACCGGTGGTTTCAGAACGGCTGCTCAGTACTTTCATGAAAAGTTGACTTTCGAAGAAAGAGACGAAGTAGTCGTAAACGCCGCCATGTCTGTAGCAAGACGACGCTCAAAAGATTATTATTTTTACATAGAGGAACGCCAACAACTTGGCGACGTTTTATGCTATTTGATGTCCGTGATGCAACCGTATGACCTGCACAACTTGCTCGATAACTACACTTGCGAAACTTTCAAGTGCGTGATGGATTGGCCTAGACAAGATGCCTTTATAGAATTAGCAAAATTCACACATCCTTACCTTTCAATGGTCGCTTACGTACGGGTGCTTTTCAACCTGACACGAAATACTTCCTGGGGATCTATGCATTCGAAGATATTTCGGGAATTTTTGATGATTGAAACCGATAATTTCGTTCTGGCGTTGTTGTTCTACTGCGACATTTTGCGATATTTTATTCGAAGTGACGACATTGAAACTGTCAAGTTTCTTTTCAGTCATCTGGATTCTCAGGCGAGAGGTGAACGTATTGTGGGTTCTGTTGGGACTCTCATTAACTACGAACTCTTCAAGGAGGGAAAGTGGGATTTTAGAACACAATTCATCGAAGATGCCGCACGGTACGCATCAGAAAGACGGTGGAACGTGAAATTTTACAGCCAGTGTCGCTCGTTACCTGCAAAAGAGGAAGATCTCCAGCGCATCCTCAGGCACGTCACTCCTCTCGACGAAAAAAAAGAAGAAATGGAACTGAAGACGAAAAGAAAACGCCACATGGCTCTGAAAGCAGTATACGCTAGATGGATAAATTTTATTTTTCGATAACTTTTATGCATGTCTATTTTGCAAATGGCAAATAGTGTCATCATTCTGCAACATCGTACAGTAAATGCTTTTCTGTTTAATGACGAGTTATTGAAAACTGTTTCGAGTGAAGACAAAAACTGGATTATAAAATTATTTGAATTTCCGACAAAAATCAAATTTGAATCCATCTGAATGAATTAAATTCTGACTTCCTTTCATTTGTCCTTTCCTTTTTTTATGTGCACAATGCATTATAAAATGCGTTTTTTAAACATTTGACGATTGGTGCCTTTTCGTGTATATATTTTTGCGCATCTCGACACAAATTGTTTTTAAACTGGTGATGTTAAACTTGTCAGGGCAGTTTTGAAAGTGTAATAAAAATTTTGGAACATGCAATTTGTACATTGTTGTACGGCTTGGCAAATCACATCCGTTATGTTGTAATGCGGTGATTTAAAAAAATGTTTTCTTGTTAAAACTGAAATTTATTTTAAATTATTTTATGTCTGAAAGTTTAATTTAAATTTCTCTCATGGTATTCAGTTCTATTAACATTTCATTTGTTCTTTCCATGTGTCTGTGCATAATGCATGGTAAATGTGTATCTAAAAATTTGATGTTTGATACATTTTCATATATAAATGAATAGAGAACTGGTTATGATTTATTTTAGAATTGTTGATGTGAAAACTGTCAGAGAAATTTTAGGTGTAACATAATTGGTAACAGTCGAATTGCAACATTCCTCTGTGACACTGCAAAAGCAAATAAATCACTTTGCAATGTTACGATTTCAAAAATGTTTTCGTGTATAAAGTAAAATTTTATTCTAAAAATATTTTACTATGCCAGGAAATTTAATTGTAATTTATCTCATCAAACCCAGTTCTACTAACATTCCATTTGTTTTTTACAGGTGTTTGAGCATAATGCATTACAAAATGCTTTTATACACATTTGTTGTTTGGTGCATTTTCCTGCTGAAAATTGTACGCTTCTTGGCATAAATTGTTTTGAAACTGTGTACATTAAAACTGTTAGTGAAATTTTTTGTTGAATTAAACATTTTTTTAACATAATGTTCTCAGTGCACTAATTGTCTTTCCTATTTCTGTATTTCTTCAACTTCAGTTGAATTTCTTACACACAATCTGATATTTTGAATGTCATCAACAAAGCATATTAAATCCCCATTTTTTCACGATACATCAGAAATATGACGTTTTAACTGTCTTATAGTTATTTTGTTCATGAGTTTTTCCCTCAAATCGAAATCACATGACATATAGTTTTCATGAAAACCTAACCACTCAAATCCTTTAG
Source organism: Argiope argentata (assembly GCA_026289955.1). Lineage (NCBI taxonomy): Eukaryota > Metazoa > Arthropoda > Arachnida > Araneae > Araneidae > Argiope > Argiope argentata. The sequence continues at coordinate 256,330 of JAOUZG010016652.1, read as the reverse complement.
CATCCAAATCTATTGTAACTTGGGGTGCATTAGGACAATTATCCAGAGAATCAATATTTTAGATCTTGTCCTTATATTGTCCTAATGGACAATGATGCTGGAAGAATATTATGTGTATTCTACTATCTAATTTCTATTTTATTAGTAGTTTATATGTGGTACGTTTCTACTGCAGATGAAATAATTTTCGAATTACATTTTGTAATTTGAAATAACTTTCTTGTTTCACGAGGCTCAATAGAAAAGATGCCATTCATTTTCTTATCGTCAATGAATACATTCATTTTTTTCTTGAATTTAAATATTATGGGATAGGAGCAACAAAGGCTATAATCCCCTACATTCATTTTTATTGAATGATACATGAAGTAAAATATAAACAAGAGACAATATTTAGATAATATGAGTTGGCAATACATTTCTTGTTGGTTTATTTCTTATATTCATCAAAAAATGGCTCCATTTGGATGTTGATTTTTTATGGTCTCGTGAGCATCCGATATCGCACTACTTTGAAAAACACAGTTTTTTAGGGTCAGAGTAATAAGAGGGTAAAGTTTTATCGACATTTGATGAAAGGTACGGCAATGTATACGAACAACCAACTATTCACTTTATTATACTAGAGTAATTATATATTATCATTACATTATTTATCGTATTATTATTATTTTATTAATTATCTTTTTTATATTCTATTATTAAGTTTTTGCTGATACATTTTCGGAATTGGACTTTAAAATGAAATTACTTTGAGGAGATTTTTAAAAAACCAGGAGTATTTTTTGTAACCCTTTTTAAAATTTCTTTCGAAAAATATTAGAATGCATGCAATTTTCTTTGAAGGAAAAATAAAATTGAATTTAATAGCTAATAAAATTATCATTTGTAGTTTTCCAATTAAAGCCAAAAAGAGCTGCAGCCAGGTGAATTGAAAAATATCATTATAGTTGCCACATAAATATGCCAAATAATAAAATTTCTGCGAGTAAAAATTAAAAAACAATGTGTAATAATATAATTAAGACATAATTAGTTATTTATATGTAATATTAAAAATAACCATTTTTTTATAATGATAACCAAATAGAAAAATAATATATTGCTTAAAAATAGTTTTTATCAATTAAGAATATGATATTGTTTTCGGAATAAAGTTTACTGGAGTCAACAAAAATCCGTAAGCGAAAAAATAAACATTTTAATCCGAAGGCAAAAAATAAAAATTTTATTATTTGCGCGAACATTTAAAAAAATTAACTTTTAATAACGCGTTACCATCTCATTTTTTAAAAAAATCTGATTTAAAAAAATAGGTTAATGACTACAGCTAATAAAACCTAGAAAAATGTCATTTTGAACGTGTGATTATATGGAATTAAATAAACAGGAAAGGTGATATTTTTTTAAACTATAAATGCGAAGAAAATTTTTTTACGATCGTTTGCAGTACTAAAGTGACTCATTCAATGAAACGATTAAGATGAATAAAAATATAATTTAACTTGCACGAGCACGTGGTGCTTGGCCGTTCAAGAAATGATGTTGTGACATGATACACTGAAATATGCACGGCAGATTTCCTTTTAAAATTATTATTTTATTAAATGAGAGAGTTTATTTAAAGAAGGAATCGCAAGCACAAGCCAAAACAGTTACTGAATGAAGTTAAATCGCTTTTCTATCACAGTTTAAAGTTTCGGAATTATGGGACAACTGAAGACTTTTCTGCCATGAATCAGTCTCTTTTAAACTGAAGGCTTTTTTTAAAGTTTTTTTACGTGATATATGATTTACAATTTAACAGTTTTATTAAGTGATCATACATTTAGGATTTCTTGTATAAATGACTTAAAAGTCATTGTCTGTTTATCTATATCTATATCTATCTATCTATCTATCTATAATTTTTTCACGGAACAATCGATTTCATTTAAAGTAAAAATAAAGAAAAATAAAAGGAGAAACCTGTAAAGCGAAAATATCAGAAGCATTTAAGATAAACACACACAGATTTTTTGCCTCAAAAAAATTGAGAGTTCACCAATGAAATTTTTACAATATCGCGCAAAGAAAGAAATTGTAAATATTTCATTGCATGTCTTATGGCTTTTATAATGACTTTTACACATCCTGTTGCTGCCTCGACCAATTTTTGGTGGCATTTGAAGGTATTTTACCCATTCCTCTTGAAACAATTGTTTGAAATAGAATTCGTTTCTAATTTTGCATTTTTGAACCACTATTTGGAATGTGGCCCACAGATATCAGGGTACTGTAGTAGTGTGTCTAAATGCTGATTGGAATGAGCTTTAAACTTTCACTTTCAATTTTTCCGGCTTCTAAACAAAGTTTCGGAACTTGACCGATTTTGAAATGAAATAACAACTATGATTCCACAGTTCTTCGTCAACCTTCTAAAAATGCATCTGCTGTCAAAGCAACAGATGTAATAATAAAGAAATACTAGTATATCCAGGTCAATATTTTAAAAATGTATCTGCTTTGAAAGAAGCATACATGATAATAATACAAAACTGGTAAAAGCAAACTGGTAATAATACAAAACTGGTAAAAAAATATGTACTAATAAAAGAGGTTGATGAATATAGCCATTCATGCTTTATTCATTGCCTACGCTATTTCCAGCTTCAGTTATTCGTTGCCTTCAATTATTCAAAAATCTCTGATGAAAATGGCTGTTATCCCCTGTTTCCTGATGTACAGAATAAAAGTTTCTTCAGATACGCGAGATCACACACAAGCACAAAGATAGTTTGAAGTTTCAGTCAGTTCACAATTAAAAGTCGTTCCGCTGATGCGATTTCGTACACATTCGGGAGTTCCAGTGAAAAGAAGAGGTACAATAAGACGGATTACAGTTGTCAGTAATTTTAGCTTGCACGAAATAAAAACCAAGTTTAACTTGCACGAGAAATGAAAGCGGGTATGTGGAAAATTATCTTTTATCAAGAGTTGCCACCGCATTAGCAAATGATAGAGTTAAACAAATAAGTTAAATGCAATCTTTAATTATAATAAAGCACAGTGTGTGTGTGCGTGTGTGCGTGCGTGCGTGTGCGTGTGTTGGCACTCTACAGGTCAGACCGTTCGACCTACAGCTACCAAATTTGGTATATGTATACCTTGGGGGCCGGGAATATGCACCTCGGAGCCCTTTTTTGAATTTATAATTAAAATTATAATTAAGTAAAAAATAAGCCAAATTTTAGCGTTTTCTCGCTATGACTTCCGAAAATATTGCTGCAAAAAATTGATTTTTGCATCAAATTGAAGCTCGAAAAATTAGCTTTTCAATGAAACTGATGTTTTGACCTATAAATTAAAATTCGATTTTTAATGAATTTTTAAACATATAACTAAATTGTATTTTTCAACAATTTATTTTACATAAAATAAAAATAAAATTTTATCTGCACAAGGATCTCAAAAAAAAAAAAAAATTCAGCTTTTAATAAAATGTTGCCATCACATTGTCAGAAGTTCTAATTTAAAAAATAATTTCATTACTACCAAAATAAAACGGAAAAATACAATTTTCATCACGTGATTATATGAAATGAAATAAATAGGAAATGTGATATTTTTTAAACAATAAATGCAAAAGAAAATTTTTCTTGATCGTTTGCAATATCAAAATTATTAATTCCATTAAAGAATTAAAGTAAATAAAAATACAAAGTAAAAATATATTACAAAAGTGCGACAGTTAAAACTGAAAAAGAGTTTTTAGAAAAGCACCAAACGATAATCTTCTGAGAGCGAGATTAATTATTTAAAAGTAAGAAATCTCAAACGAACTTGAAGATGACGTAATTTCAAAGAAACGACGGAAAAAAAAGCAATTGATAATTATAAGTAATTTTTTTTAATTTTTAAAACAATAAGACATGTTTTGAGTTGTTACTTTTACTTATGTGAAGAAGATATATTGTGCAAATCAAAGAATTCGTCTTCGGGATTGTAATTTATCTCCGCATTTTAATAAGTTATGCGAAATAAACACGCATCTGTTTTCAAAGAAGCATACGTCATATTAAAGCTATACTGGTAAAAGTAGGTCAGCTATTTGAAAATGAATCTTCATTCAAACAAGTATACGTAATAATTAACAATGCAAAATTTGTAAAAGCAGATAAAACTATTTTTTACCCGCGTATTTCGGAGACATCAAAACTTTCTAACCATGTTCTCACAAGAGAAAAAATAAATCAACTATCATTCCAAATTAAACATATATAAATGTCATTTTTGGCACGTGTCTGCATAAAATGAAAAAAATATTAAAAAAGGATATTTTTCGAAAATAAATACAATGAAACGTTTTCTATGATATTTTTTAATACAAATATTACAAATTCAATTAAACATTTTTATTTAAGGCAAATATGGCTTATTATCTACCATGCATCTTCTGTAATCGGAGACCAACATCCGATTTCTTAATTTTTTAGGAGAGACATACATCTCTCAACAAATGGTCTAAGTGAAATATATAATTAGTAGATTGAGGGAAAAATTGCTGATGAATTACGAATCTAGAGACTAAAAGTCCTTAAAATAAAAAAGTGGCACTCCAATCAACTAAATTAATCATCAAAGCTGATCGATCTATGAAAATTTCGGTATAACTATTCGATAGAAACTAGCGATTTTAGATCACTTTATCAAAATCTCAATGCCAATCAAGGTTACTCTAGAATAATTGGCCTAGATTATGAAAATAATGATTGTTCTAAACTTGCAATTTTCAGAACAAAATAAACCAACCAGGTTTGAAGAAGAAGATAGAAATGTTGAATTATTAATAATTATAATATTTGATAATTATTAATAATTCAACATTTGAAGTTGAAATATTAATAATATTTTATAGAATATGAATCTATAAAACCAAAGGAATTTAAACCATAATGTTTTGAAATATGTTTTTAATATATGAAATATGTTTATATATATATATATATATATATATATATATATATATATATACTTTCGGCCCAGACACAGGCTGTACAAAAATATTTCAAAATTTCGTGAATAAGTTATACACAAGCTGGTGTTCGTTTTGATGAGAAACTGTATAAAAATGTTATTATAATACCTGACGTCATCAGGTGAACAGTTCCCACAATTTAACCTATCGATTGCTTGTGAGTATGCGTATACTATGAGCTAAGTTGAATAAAGAAACTTAAACTGAACTGAAACTAAAACTTTACTTTTTCTATTCTACTTTGTTGAATAGAAATTTAAACTTGTTTTAATTAAAGGGTAAAAAAAGATGAAATTCGACCTATTGTTCTTAAATGTATATTTTTTTTAATGTACAAAAAATAAATTTATCGTAATGCCATTTCATGCACGATATTTTTGGTTAATCCTTGTGGGGTATAAACAAACTAATTCGATGGTTTTCCAATCTTCGAACACGCAACATATAATTGGCCGTGCGAAAAGCAAGGATTTTCTAAATCTAAGCCACAAACTGCCATCGTTTGACCTTTTGACTTATTAATAGTCATAGCAAATGCCAAGCGAATTGGAAATTGCAAACGTTTGAATGGGATAGGTGAGTCTGAAGGAATCATTGGGATCCGTGGTAAAAGTACAACTTTATCTTGAAATTTGCCGTTCAAAATAGTAGCCTCAAGAATATTTCTCATGATTTTTTTAATGACTAATGACTAATTTTGGTGCATTCAAATTTCGAAGCAAAATGATAGGTGAGCCAATCTTCAATCTCAAGTTATGTGGTAAAGTTTTACAAATTAGCTCTGCATTGAAAAGATATAAATTAAAACATGTTTGTTTTAAAGCTTATTAATTGGGTTAATAATGTATTCGTTATAAATGCATGTTATCATGAAATAGCAGGGTCGAAAGAAATCAACTTGAAGGCTTTGGCAAGGATAATCCTAATACTCCTTTCTTATACTTTGATTGATGTCAAATGTTTAACAGTTAAAGGGAGTTTGTTTTAAATTTTTAAGCAAATGCGTGAATTTCCTATAGACCAGTTTGGGTAACAAAAATTGGTTATGAATTTTTAATTCCTTTATTTGTTTTATTTTAATTCAAAAGTACTTCAAAATGAATCCGAAAAAAATCGATTAATTAACAATGTTTAGTTTTAAATACATCAAACACTAAAAAAATAATAATTGAACATAAAATTGAACATATAATAAAAATTGAACATAAATAAAACATCCTTTCAGGTATTAAAAAATCGATGAAATTTGCAATATCTTTATTTTGATATTTGATGTATATTTAAACTGTAAGCTATCGTTTGGGAAAAAATTATTATGATATATTAATTCGTTTGCTCAATATCAGCATTTTTTTATTGTTATTAGGATGCCACACCCACTTGTTTCCATTTGGACAGCTGCAGTAAAAACAGTTTCATTTTCCTCCAAACATTGCTAGTGAGCATTATGTGTAATTCTGATTTTAAGGTGTTGTTTTTGCTTTGGCAGATGTTAAAAACTTCTACCTTTTCTTTCTTTTGTTGTTTGTTTTGGTTTGTTCATTCATTCCTCATACATTTCATATTCGAATGGCTCATTTCAGTTCCTTTGAAATTAGATACAAAAACCGTTCTATTCAGAGTTAAAATTGAAAATTACTTTTAATTACCTTTTTTTTTTCTTCCTAAATTTTGTTTTAAACATTTTTTTTATTAGTTTTCATTACCGAAAGGCTAAAGGACGTCCAAATAAAAGCAGACAAAGTCTGAAAATGTTAAGATCTGATGGACAAAGAAATCCTTTGATTCATAACCAAGCAATTCTAATGACATTTTGGAAGCTTCTACCAACTGCAATAAACCTGAAATAGTGAAATCATCATCAAAAAATTGTATATAATAGTTACATTGTTTTGTGCAATCACTTTAGTATTCTTTTTTGAAGAATATTCTTTGTCATGAATGTCAGGAAAAATTTCTTCAAATTCTTCAAGCAAGTTTTTTTTTTTTTCATCAAAAATGTGTCTATTATGTGCTAAATATGGTAAAGAATTTTGTTCTGTATTTACTGCTGAAAGGGAACTTACATAAAAAATACAATTTTGAAGTGAACAACGAAGTTATAGAGGCCTTATTGTCTCTACGAAGAAAATATATCAAAATTTGATTGCTGTTTTATTATAACTTAGAAAAAAAAGTACATTATATAAAATAAATTGTATCTTATAAGCATGTATCATATTGTTATGATATAAAAACAATGAATATGAAAAAAAAAATTAAAAAATCAGTACATGTCAAATTAGAAGAAAAATATGAGATCATAGTTTATAAAACAGGCGAATTTTGATTTGCTTCAAATTTTTTATTTGTTTATGGCTGCATATATAGTTTAAAAATGTTATATGAATATAAATTAATCTTTGTGGCTAATGAAATGCTATTAAGAAAGTTTAATTTTTATTTGAACATTTTTTTTTGATGAAAAAAAGGAGTTGGTTTGGTTTCACCAATAGTATTTCCTTTATATTCTTTGAGAACTCTTACAAAAATATTTTAAATTTATAGATGTATATATTTCATAAAATAAACAATTATTTTAATAAATATGAATATTTAACAAATTAATTTATTTCAATTATGTTTTTGGTCTGTAAATGTACTTTTAAATGTATTTTTAGCTTTTCCTCAAAATGAAATTTTGTGATGCTCTTCAAAATTTCAAATACTCTATGCATTCTACTTTTAGTTACAACTCTGAAACTTTTCTCTTATGCTTTATGAACATATAATAATATAATTTGCATTTATAGATGAATTATGTAACTTATATTTTTTTATTGAAGACCTCAAGTAATATTATTGCATTGATTTTTTTTTAATTTTTTCAAAAAAAGTCAATAATATCCAGTTTTAAAGGGAAAATCACATTTTGAATAAATTCAAGCATGCAAAATATCATGAAAATTTCAAAACAATACAATATTTGTGTCTATTAATTAAGATTTATAAATTGACCATTGGGTCTGGATTTGAATGAATACTCTGCGTGAATTAAACAATTTTGCTTTCATAAAGTTGATTTATAGAATTAATAATATAAATACTGTGAAATAGAAAACTTTATTTTGCATTTACTTTTTTAGAAAATATATTTATTTATTTCATTTCAAAGAATATTTTGCTGAAAATTACATTTATCTGGATTTTATTTGCAGCAAAAATTTTAAAAGAATATAAACAGAATCTCGAAAGCATGTTAAGCCGAACATTGTTAGCATGGGAAGAAAAAAACTGAAGACTTATACATTTGGGGATTACTTATGACTACAACTTAAAAAAAAGATGTACTTAAAAAAATATATAAAATAAATTATATCTTAGAAGCATGTATCATATTGTTATCATATAATAACAATGAATATGAAAAAAATTCAAAAAAATCAGTACATGTGAAATTAGAAGAAACACATGACCTCATAATTTATGAAACAGGTGAATTTTGATTTGCTTCAAATTTTTTATTATATTTGTTTATGGCTGCATATATAGTTTTAAAATGTTATATGAATATAAATTAGTCGTTGTGGTAATGAAATGCTATTAAGAAAGTCTAATTTTTATTTGAACATTTTTTTTGATGAAAAAAAGGAGTTGGTTTGGTTTCACCAATAGTATTTCCTTTATATTCTTTGAGAACTGTTACAAAAATATTTTAAATTTATAGATGTATATATTTCATAAAATAAACAATTATTTTAATAAATATGAATATTTAACAAATTTAATTTATTTCAATTATGTTTTTGATCTGTAAATGTACATTTAAATGTATTTTTCGCAAAATATAGTTTTCAATTTCACAGTATCTATATTATTAATTTTATAAATCAACTTTATGAAAGCAAAATTGTTTAATTCATGCAGAGTATTCATTCAAATCCGGACCCAACGACCAAATTGTAAATCTTTATTAGTAGACACAAATATTGTTTTGAAATTTTCATAATATTTTGCATGCTTGAATTTATTCAAAATGTGATTTTCCCTTTATCGCCAAATTTCTCGCCAATTTGGCGGAGGCCGTATACGTGAGGTGAGACTTGAGGGGAGAGGTCTTCAATAAAAAAAAA
>JAOUZG010016652.1:229130-242201 GCA_026289955.1 Argiope argentata | reverse complement strand
CGCAATTGGTCAAATTCCAACCATCATCATCAACGTCAGAGAAAACAGATCGATCGTCTTCAAACTACTTCATTCGGATGCGATTCTTCCATCGGTTCATACGTTCTAGCTGATCCATCGGTTCGGACGTTCTAGCTGATTCATCGGTTCATACGTTCTAGCTGATCCATCGGTTCGGACGTTCTAGCTGATTCATCGGTTCATACGTTCTAACTGATGCATCGGTTCAGACGTTCTAACTGATGCTTCGGTTCAGACGTTCAAACTGATGCATCGGTTCAGACGTTCTAGCTGATTCATCTGTTCTGGCGTTCTAGAAGTGCATCAGGTGTCATATTCGATTTTCATAATTTATAGAATTTTAATTTTTGTAAATAATGACTGAATAATTTCACAATACTAATTGATCTCTCGATAGAGGGGAAAAACGGTTGCTTGTTTATAGAATCTCTTTTTGTTTTTGTTTTCCCTTCTTCAGTAAAATAATAATAATAACTATTATTATAATTTGATTAGAGGCCCTTCAATTTTTATAGATTTACGTGTATCTACTATCCAACTGGTTCTGTGGATCTTCTAGATTCAGAGTTATAAGTGAACAAAGCGGTTTCGTAACCGGATGAACAATATGGCAGAGCATAAAATATCTTTAAGAAAATCTATACATATCATTAATTTATATCTATACATACTATAAAATAAAGTTCACAGAAAGCGTCAGTCTGTTAGAATTTAAAAAAAACTCGTGAAATAGTTAACGGATATTGGTGATGTTTATACTATTTTAAAAGCATTTATTGAGGAAGTGTTTAGCACATTAAAATCATAAAAATAATGAAAAGCAATGTTATAATTGCGATTTTAAATTATCCGCACATGTGCGAAAACCTCTAACTAAGCACGTGCAAAAAACATGAGCTGCGATAGGCATATGCGATACATATCTTCATTTATATCTGATTTTAAACAGTGATTCAAATCTCATTATGCCGAAGAGAAGGAAATCCAACCTCGAAATGATCACCTGTGTTTTGTTTATGGATATGTCATTTTTTTACCTTCGTATCATATGTTTGTCTTTTTTACCAGTCTAAATATTTCTGAAGTATGCTATAAAAAATTGTTTTGTAGCTACTTTTAGCTACTTTTAATCATTTCTAAACATATTTTCATGTTTGTTTAATGTTGCGTAACATGCCCATAGTCATATCGGTTGGAGGCTAGACTTAAATTTAATGCTAACTTTTCTTCGTGGATGCTATTATAAAGTTGTATTATGCCTACGGGCAAGTAATAAGTTGGTAAAGTTTAATCTCCATCGGATGGCAGAGAATGAAATATGATCAAACAAAAGTTCAATATTTATATATTACATTGATAATTAGTTATTATTATTACAATGTTTAAGATTATTTTCTTTATTCTATTATTGCATTCTGTTATTCTCTTTCTGCTCGCACATTTTTATCATTATTCTTTGAAATTAAATTTCTCCGAGAAGATTTTATCAAAGCCAGAAGCACGTTTTTTTTTCTTTGTAAGCGTTTTTAATGCTTTTTTCGAATAAGATTAGGCAGCATGCCATTTTATTGGAATGAAAAAGAAAAATGTGTTTAAAAACTAATGAAAGTGTCACTTGCAGACTTCCAATTATGCCAAATAGAGCCACAGCCATATCAACTGAAAAATTTTGGTATAGTTGCCAAATAAATATATAAAATAATAAATTTCCTATAACAAAGATATAATTATTTATTTATGATTGTAATAGTAGTAATTTATTTATTGTGTTAACTACATAAAAATAAGCAGGATGATAGACTGCTTAAAAATAGTTTTAATTTTTACTTTAGAGCAGGGGTTCTCAAAAGATGGGTCGCAACCCCTCAGGGGGTCGCGAGATGGGGCAGAAATGTGTAAAGAAAATTAATTTATTGCTGTAGTTTTCATTAAAAAAAGAGAGCGCATAAAGCTTTTAATACACATAAAAGTTGGTTTTTGTGTTCTATTAGTTAATGGGATACATGAGCTAGTTTGGAATTATACAATTTTTAAATGTCTGCAATGAGCTTTGTAACACTCAAAACAATATCATTTTCCGGTGTCAAACGATTTCTTGATTTTGTTTTTAAATTTATCATTATGGAGAATACTTTTCTACAGTAGTAAGATGTAGAAAATAGAATCAAAGTTTTTAATGCTGTTTTGGTCACTTCTGGGTATTCCTTTTTAATACATATCCAAAATTTGTCGATATAAGCTTTGTTAAAAGTTACTTTTGCTGACTGATCACTTGAAATCTCTGTCAGTTGATCATGATGACGGACACTTAGCTCAGTTTTTGTTATATTTTACTCACTGAACGGATTGACTATCCTCACAAACCCAATCATGTCCTTAGCTGGAATGTAATCTGTGAACTGTTCAATCAAAGTTTCGAGATGAGATGATGCTAGTAAGGAGAAAGATGAAGTGTCAAAGGATGTGGCGCCAAAACCCGACACATACTCTACGAACTCTTGAATGCGAATAAAATTTTCAAATTCTCTGTCTAAACTTTAGAAAGAGTTCAAACTTTGGGGGGGGGGGTCGCCAAAATGCTTAGTCTAAAAAGGAAGTCGCAATGTCTAAAAGTTTGAGAACCCCTGCTTTAGAGAGTTTAGTTAAAGAACGAATTACAAGCACAGGAGAGAATAGTTATTGAATGAGGCTAAATCACTCGAATGTTAACCTTGAGAAGCATTAAGGAATTTTAAGATTACTGAAGACTTTTCTGCCATGTTCCTTGTAAACTGAAAAATATTGTAAGTTTTTTTTATCGTGCTTACTTATATATGATACTAAAAATTTTATTAAGTTATTACTTTTAACTAAGTAATTTCTTGTATAAATGTCTTAAAAGTCATTAAATGTTAGTTTAAAGATATCCATAAAAAATGCGGTAAACCTGAACAAGAATAAAACGGCGTTTTTTATCAAGAATCGAAAACATTGTTTAATAAACATTCGTAAAAATTACCTATCTTAAAATATAGTTTTTGTTTTATATAATTTCCTTGTTAATGTCACTCGCTCACTTTATTTGAATCCCAGATCTATGAAATATAAGTGTTCGTTCTAGGGGCACCTAGCTCCGCCAGGAGCTTATCCCCTGTCCTTTTTGGTAGAGAAGTGGCCTGGCGTTCTGGAATACGTTGCCCTCTTCGATGAACCTTGAGGATGTTCAGTGTCTGGTAGCTGAAGATGGACTGGGCTGAGTTACGGCGGCAAGAAGTTCGGTGATGAGGGAGTAGTGGCGACCAATCAGAAGGTGTCGGTGGTCGGTGGGCAGTTGGTGACGTCTCAGTAGCTGTTGATGGAGAGTCCGGTTGATGATGATGCAAAAGTGTATTTCCGAGAGGCTGAGTGGGTGAGGTGGTGATGTCAGGATGCTTTGTAATTGGCTATTGGATTGGGGAGAAGATCTATGAAATATTTAAATAATCCCTTTTTTTATTTATGGAATTTCACAACAATGTTGCCACTTTCTTTAAACTAAAAAAAATATTGTAATAATGTTGCCATTCATTTAAAATTTTGTATTAGAAACGTAAATATAACAATATTCAAAATCAAAAATTTATCTTTTTAATGGTGCTATTATTTTAAGTGAGAAATTAATTTTTATTTTAGAAAAATAATTTAACCCTATTTAACAGCAGTTCATCTCGCATATATATATATATATATATTGAAATCTGATATTTTAAATTTCATTTTATCATGTGAGAACATTATTATTTTTAAAGCATTGTTTTTCTTCATTAATTTGTGTTATTAACCAATTTAAACAGGTTTAAAACTATCATGCGACTATCAGAATAAGTATGCTTCGACAAATCAAGATTTGGATGCACGGACGGACATTTGTGCCAAGTTGTAACTTTTTTGCTGCTGATAAGTCTCCAAATATGACAGCCATCTTTAGCATTTTCTAATAATCCTAAAAGCCGAAAATAGATGCCCCAAAAGCGATAATTCGTCAAATTTCGCCCCTCTCATTTTGTGGCTTCAGAAACCTCGAATTTATACATCATGTTCTCACATTATTAAAACATTTTAACAACAAATGAGTAATATAAAAAAATTAAGTCAATTTCTATTTAAGTCAATAAAAAAGAATTTTATACTTTAATTACTTTTTATTCAATAATTACAATTAATATAAATAATGTTTCAAAAAAAATTTAGATTTTTTTTTCAAGAATTGAACTCGCATTCTTCACAATCACGCTAAAAATGCTGAAATCCTCGCATTTTACCGATTGAGCTAGTGCTTGATGATTTCTATTTCCATTACAAACTGCTAAGACTCTATTAAAAGTATTAAAAATTAATTAAGTTTAAAGAATGAATAAATATTTGAAAAAAAAATGTATATATTTGAACTTGAGTGGATGAATTAAAAGTATTTTACTAATTATTGAAAATTTCAACAAGATATATACAAGGTGATCATGATGAAATGACCCTACTTTAAAGTTGAGTACAGGCGAAACGATTGTTCAGAAAGTAACGAAATTTTGTATAATACGTAATAAAGGGTTGGAAATTAGTTTAGGTAAAAAAAAGTTCACTATTTCATCACCAGGGGAAATTTTTCAAATGAATAAGACATTTAGCATATTTTTGACATATTTTATTACATTAAAACATGTTCAACATTGACGGCTATCCTTTCCCGCTACCATCTAGAATAGAAGGAAAGCATGTTCCACAGTTGACCGCAGTGTGTTCTGGGAAATAGTAAGATACTGTGAAATGCTGCTTTTTAAAACAGTTAAAGTTTTTCGATTATCACGACTTACCAGATGTTTGAAATGTTCCCAAAGTCAAAAGTCCCATGGATTTAGGTCTGGAGATCGAGGAAGCCAGAGATCAGTAAAGTGACTGCTGGTGACACGTTCTTTTGTAAAATTATTATGGAAAACCTCCTTTACATGACGGCTAATGTGTGGAGGTGCTCTATATTGCATGGAAATTGTGCTCGAAAGGCATTGATGTGTTTTCAATTCCACGATAATTTTATTCTAAATTAATGAAGCAAATTGCTGGCCGGTGATCGAGCACGAAATCAGATAAATAAAGATACAATGTAAATTAATATCACCATAAGCATCGATAAGCAAAGAAATTTATATTACTTTATTGAAACTTCGGTTTTAATTTAAATGATTTATTTTTTGGTGAATAAACTTCACCTTTCTTCGAAAAAAATGGTGTATAAATGCTGACTTCCTGCTTGCCTTGGAAATGATGATGAAGAAAATAAAATCGCTTGTTTTGGATATCCCACTGATGAGACTCTAATAGCGAAACGGGCGCATGTAATTCCAAGAAAAAAATTTAACCTTTACAAAGAATTATAAGGTTAGCAAAAATTATCATTGATAATTTATATGTTTTAATATTTTTAAATAGTCTGAATTATTTTTTGGTGCATCATATTATAATTTGCGTTAATTACAGTCGTGATTTTTGTTTAAAAAATTTCGATGTCATTCTGACTAAAATTTCTTTAAGAAGCATTTATTTTAGTTCAATACTAGCTTTATTATTTTGTTAATGTAAAATATAGGCTGTTAAACTTACATTAGTTAATAGTAGTGTTGTAATTTGTTTGTTAATTTCAATTTAAGTAAAATTACTTCTAATTTCTGTTGCTGTTGTTGTTGTTACTTATGGCATTTGCCATGGACAAGCCCATTGCTGATACAGCAGCAGATTTAAGCCGAAAGGAGCGGCCCTTGTTTTTGATGTAGCGCCAACTAGGGCCAAGAGTACGACTTAGCTACACGCTCACCACATTTGCTTGCACAGCCCCTTTTTACAGGGCGGGGGCGCAGTCACAAATTTCACAGTTGCAGAACAATCATGATCGAACCGGGATTGGAACCCGGGACTCCCAGCACACGAGGAAGATAGTTCTGATGTCTTGTAAAAAGTAAAACATGAAAATAACGGATTTTTAAGCAATAATAAAAATTTTAGGACTTAAAAAATGATTTGTAGGTTTATAAATGTAAAAATTTATTCTACATGTTAGAGAACTTTCTCTCTTTTTTTTTCTGGTATGGGAAAGATATTTTTAAAAGGGTGAAGTACTTTTCAGAATTACTTTCTACGTTGAATCAACTGGGGAAATATTATCTGCTTCTCTGAAGAAGCCCAGGCTGAAAGAAAAGGCTGTGCTAAGTATTTTTCCTGGCTCTCCAACATATTTTGTCATCATCAACATCCTCAATTCGAGAAAGTCCGTCAAAAAAGAGACAACGATTAGAAGAAGTCCAAATTAAACGTTCCATAATTGAAAGCTTACATTCCAAACAGAACTATGACGGCAAGACTGCATTTGCTAATTTTAATGGATTAAAGAAATGTATTAACGACCATAACTCTTCTTCCTTTTGGACTATTATTGAGAAGAATGAAAAAATGTTCAAAAATTCATTCATCTATTTGTTAATGATGGCTTCCGTAGCATATGCTGCAAGTATTGACAGTGAACTATTTTTAAATGCATCATTTATGCAAGAAAGGATTTTGAAACTTAAGCAATTCCCATTACCAATTAAAGTTAATGATATACATCCAATATGCGATATTGATTATTATGAATTCTATTATCAATATTCTTGATTATCACATTTCTGTAAGACAAATTGATGAGACAGAAAGTAAACTAAAATTATCTCAAGAATTAAAAATTGCCTCTCATAATAAAAACTGTTAACATATTTATTTGATCACAACGATAAGAATATTGATGAAGGAAAATAACCGTTAGATTTCATTTTTCTGTGATATATCTGTCGAAGAATCCGACATAGATGAAACAGAAGATACCTTGGCCATAATAGCATGCTTAACTGGTTACGGCTTTCATTCTTCTTTAAAAAAATTTACGGCTCTCATTCTTCTTTTTTAAAAACCTACGACTCTCATTCTTCTTTTAAAAAAACTTACACCCTTTATTCTTCTTTAAAACCGATAGATTTAATTTACAATGTTGTCAAAAATTAAGAACAGATTCAAATTCCATTCCTCCTTATTTTAAACCAATAGATGTAAAAGATAAGGGTGGCTTATTGTATTCTAGTAAAATATTTTGTAATGCTGTTATTTATAAGTATATAGTTGTTCAAAAATTAATTAGTGAAAAATATGAGAATAAATTTATTAAAGTCCTAATCAGAGAAATTTAATCATTAATCTTATGGAATATCTTTTCATAGTTAAAAATTTGTTTGAGTGAATGGGCTTGATATATAACCTTTCTGTGATCAGCGACTAATAGCTTACTCAATAATTATTCTAAAGTGTAAAATGATAGTTGAATCTGATGTAGCTGCTCTTAAGAATAAAAAAAAAACTACGAACATTTTCTAAAAATTCTTCCACTGCTAAAAAATTCTAGTAGAAAAAAGATCAATTGGAAGTGGGGGAGTACTTGTTATGACAATGGTATAGAAGAGAAAATAAAATGAAAGAGGTTCTGAAGGAATGAAGAGAAAATTATTTTAGAAAACATAATTGATTGTAACTATGAAGTTAAATGTATTTAAATTGTTCAAGATTAGTAAAATTATAATTAAATATAAGAATATCACAATTTTAATCCTCATTTTTTTAAATTTTTTTTCTAAGAATGTAAATATTTTACTATTGCAGCTTTTTTTAAAAAAATAATATCTTTGAGAACTACAAGGTAAACAAAAAATCTCTTGCCGTTTGCACGTTTCCATTGAAAGAAATGAGAACAAATTATGCAAATTCGCGTGTGACGTGATTGAGAAACCGTCGGTCGAGAGTATGAATATCAATTGTTATGAACGCAGGTCCACTGCTCACATTCATCCATCGGAACTCGTGCAGTAGCGAAGCGAAATGGACTCATCGATGGAGCTCGTTCGGGGTTGTTTATTTTACGGCAAGAATTCAAAGTGGGCTCATCAGCCGCTGCATGAAGTCGCCGAATGTGTCAAGCGTTTGGGGATAGTGCTGTAAAAGAACATATGGCAAGGCATTGGTCTCAAAAATTCAGGTCGGTTGATTTTTTTCTCTGTGATAAAGCTCGAACAGGGCGACTACAAGCCTACGAACGGACTACCAATGGGCCAAACGGTCGCTGGGGACCTGTACTCGCTACAGTTGAAACGTGTACAACGGGCATTTCATCAGAAGGAGCCAGCACTGGTTAATCGAAAGGGTGTACTGTTATCGCATGATAACGCGAGGCCGCATGTCGCGCGGGTGGCCGGGAATACGATACAGAGACTTGGTTGGGAGACTTTGGGCCCTACTCCTTACTCACCTGACCTTGCACCACCAGATGACCGCCTCTTCCATTACCTGGAAAATCATCTTCGTGGTAAATCCTTCATCAATGAAGCAGAAGTGCTCCACGCTCTCGCGGACTTCTTTGCATTCCATACCCCCGAGTTTTACCGCAAGGGGGTTGAACAACTGAAGGCATGTTGGCAGAAGGTGTTGGATGCCGATGGGGACCACCGCGAGGATTAACAATAGGCTGTTTGTATGTCATGTTTTTTTTGGGGGGGGTATTAAAAAAAAGAAAAATTAATAGACGCAACTATTTTATCCAAAAAATATTAATTCACAAATTAGCAATTATTATACATCTATTTAAAAATTCGGTGAATGTGTTTTTAATAACTGCAGTTGTCAAAAAATTGTGATATTCAATATCAGAAATTCTCATACCACGATTGTAATTATTTAAATACCAATTTTTTTATTAAAAAATAATATTTTTAAGTTACTTTCTAAGCAATTATTGGATAATTTAGAGAATTAGCAAAAATTGTGACAAAGCATAACGTTATACAGCGCAAGTTGCGCGTTGTAATGTACATCTTTCTCCGAGTGTCAGCCTGACAGTCATGACCCAATTCAACACCCAGCAGGTCTAGTCTCTCGAAGGTCACGATACTACAGCTCTTGCTATTTGCACATGCGCAGTTTGCGATTTTCGCGCATGCATGGATAAATAAAAATTGCAATTATTAAACTCCCCCCTTTTTTTTTGGTACGACTTTAATGCACTGAAACCTTCCCCAATAAATGCTCTACAAAAATGTATAAATAACTCCAATATCCTTTCACTATTTCTCGAGTTTTGTGGTACCAACATGCAGACGCTTTAAGGGGACTTCATTTAATACTATGTATAGATTAGATAAAATGTTAGAATAAGCTGTATAAATCAATAAAGATATTCAAATTCTTACATGTTATAAACCTGACGATTTAAAAACAGTCATATAAATTAAGTACTCAGATTTACGTGAAAGAATGTATTCATTTATGAACTTGCTTATTATAGAATTTGACTTATATATAAAAATTTGAAATTTTCATAAATATTATATTTTCTTCCCTGTAATACTATTGCACTGTCTAATTTTATTCTACTATAAAAATATAATGAATAATTCCACCGTATGTTAATAAACGGTAAAATCTCTCTCTATATATAACACTAATGTTCTCGGCACGGAAACAGCTGGTATTACTAAAATGTTCCTAAGAATTTGAATATTATTCTTCAACGGATTCTGAGACTATCACATTTCGACAATTTCATCTTATTAAGGGATGAGAAGGGGGACGATGAGCGTATTTCCGGCATTCCTTTTGACCTTGGTTTTTCCGCATTAGATACTTTTTTTTTTTCACGCGTATCTGAATGCTGTGATAGTTCTGGCTGCCTTTTATTTTAACTCAAATTTTCGTATGATGTAGCTGGTTTATGCGGTAAAAAAAGTTTTCAGGAATGGTACGAAGAAAATTTTTTATAATATCGTTAAATATTGTGACATGGAAGCAGAAAATGAAGAATTATTTTTCTTGTCGCATATTCTTCGCGAATTGCTTTAACACTTTTTTCCTTCTGTATTTCTAATTAACTGTAATGATTACGTCTCTTAAAACCGCATTCTTCATTGGTAAATGTAAACATCTCCTCCTTTCACCTCTATTTTGACGAAGTAAACCCATCCTTAAGCATGCTGAAAAGCGCCAAGGGTTTTACAATCCGTTGTTGTACGGTACATACTGTCGAATGACAGTAGTGAAATGTGAAGAAATTTTAACAAACATTCCATCGAAACATTAATCAGCATCTAGCTGATTAATGAAGCTGAAAGATATAATCAGAAATGCTTTGGATTAAAAATTCTTTTCACTCAGAGGGAGAATTACGTATTATCGAATGGCAACACTTAAGAGTAAACAAATCAGTGAACGAATGTTTAATTGGACGCCAGAGCCGGCCTTCACTATAAAGGGGCCTGGGTGCAAAAAGCCATATGAAGCTCTAATTTTTTGTGAAAAATAAAAAAAGTACAAATATGAACACCTTTTATTAATGATTAATTTTACTTCTGCTAATACATCAATTACTTCAGAAAAATTACAATTTTATGCAATTTCTTCTTCGATGCTTAATATAGCAATTGAAATTAGGTCTTCTGAACACATGTTTGATCGAAAACAATTCTTTATTAATCTTAATTTGTTGAAAGAGTCCTCAGCACTTGCTGTAGTAACAGGCAATGTAAAAAAGTTTGTACACGATTAATTCAATTAGAAATAATTCACAAGAATTATTATTCATTATGTATTGCAATATGCCTTGTGCTTTATTTACATCGCTTTGGCTCAAAATCAAATCGTATAGCAAATTAATTTCCTTAATTAGACTTTCATCAGCATTTTTGTAATAAAAATTTACAAAGTGTATGGAACATTGCTCTAATTCATGTTTTTCTAAAGAATTTTATATAAGTGATTAATTTGAAATCAGAATAAATATTAGGTATACTCTTAAATCTATCTTATATTTCAACAATAACAGAATTAATAACAGCGTTAAAAAATAACACCCCAAATTCCTCTTCCGGGTTTCTTATAACTTCGTCTTCCACTAAGTACTAATTGAGAATCAAATCTTTTACCTCCTCGAAGTCGTTTTGTAGGAAATTAATCTGAAATGTTACCTAAAAAATTACGTGCTAGACCTTTTGCTGCGTCTAAAAATGTGTTAAATTTTGTTCTTAAATTTTAGATTTTAATTTTATTGACTAAGTTGAAAGCCGAGTCAAAAACAACTGTTTTTTTGGCATAGTTTGTTGATAGTGTTGATTTTGGACAAAATCGCAAACCATACTATTAAATATAAAATAAATGACATTTCTTTTATTGCATCTAATAAACTCTTAGCTTCGGATACCGCTGTATTATCGTTTTTTCAATAAATTGGATTGCATTACATAGGAAAAAAATAAATAGTTGATGATTTACAAGTCCATTTGAACCCAGCCTCAGACTCGACATCTGGCCGCCGCTTTCACCCAGAAGTCGCGCCGCTCTGCCTTAACATGTCTGAAGGGGGTTTCTTTATTCATAAATTAACTCCCCTCCCCCTTTTTTTATAGGTATCACTACGATCATTGCTTATAACTGTGTAAGTCCATAGAGCTGGTATATAAAGTATAGTATACCAGCTCTATGCGTAAGTCAGCCACATGGAAACTAACTTGAGTAATTTTTTGCACTTGTTTACGCTAATATAATTCAGAACGCTATTTTCTTAACCTTTCAGTCGCGGAGTCCCGCTGCGTAGCATCCCCCAGATGGCCAGCCCTGTCTATGCCCTTGCGCTTAATTCAACGCTTCGTTAATTAGTGAAGCTACAAAAAATGTATTCTGGATATTGTTTACCAAAAAGTTTATTCATTCAGAAAAAAGTAGGGGGTAAAGAAATAAGAGTTAAATGAAGTTATTTTCAATTAAGAATTTTATCTATTGCAAACGATTTTTAACAATTATTATTATTATTATTTTGCTAAAAAAAATATCTGCATTTATTTTTTTCCATATCAAATAAGCAATTTTTAAGAAATACAAAAATTAAAAAATATAATTACATTTTGTGTTTTAGCATTGAATTACCAAAAATTAATTCGAATTATAAACGCTTTTTATAACATGATAATAGTGAGAATTTTTGTCTCATCCAGAAAAAAAATCAACATAAAAATTTGAAGTTAAATAAACTGATATATTTTGTATACAGGAGAGTGAAATGGAGATTTGTATTTTCATTCAAATATTTTAAATGTCAGCCTGTTCCGAATAGAATATCCTCGAAAGATGAAGGATGAATTCGCTCAGGGTCTGTTGTAGGTTTTCGCCCGTCAATTAAGCCCGGCTTGTTTTCTTCGTTACACGCCTTTGTCTGGCTTCCGTGAAGGATTAGTTCTCCGGAACTCGGTACTGCATTTCAGTGCCTGATACATCAAGTACCGGGGTCGTCCGAACTATTTTGAAAATGACCAAGGCCTACGAATTCAACTGGCAGGTCACTGTACCTGAACCACTTCTGAAAGGATGCGTCTTCGATATGTGGGAAGAGGTACCGTTTTGATATTAGTAGAATTTTCCATTAATTATATTTCTTCAAACAATAGTGCCATTTTGAGATCTATGTAGGAAATGAAATTAATTGTTCCTTTGAAACAGCTCTTTCTAGTCTCACACTACAGTTTGTTTGTCTATTAAGAGAATGTCTAAAAATTCCGAGACGATTAGATTATTGCGGTAGTGATGATGTTTTTAATCTATCTTTAATTTTTATTCGCGTTGTTTTGCTTTGATTATGCAAAAGTTTATTATCGTTTCTGTACTACCAATTTTATCAGTCGACTTAAAAGTTGAAGGACATTAATTGAAAGGATTGTGAGATAAGATTGTGATGTTAAAAAGATTGTAAAGAATTGCTGACTAATAAGCAGCGTACTCTATTTCACGGCTGATAAACTCAGAGGATTGTTAGTAGTTATCAATAGGACAGATATTGCAGTAGGACATGGTTTCATAAAGTGAGAAAGGGGTGAAAATGTTTATGAGTTTTTAGGGACAATTCATAGTTATTTTTTCAATTCCAATTATTAGCTCACACTCTATCTATCTATCTATCTATCTATCTATCTATCTATCTATCTATCT
>JAOUZG010016652.1:179044-189738 GCA_026289955.1 Argiope argentata | reverse complement strand
ACAAAAACTAATCTAATCTAAGTTTACGCTGCACGTTTAGAAAAAATTGTAATTTTATAAATGTAAAAATTGTACTTTTTTCAAAATTCGTAATTTTGTAAGAGTAAAATTTGTTATTTGTAAGTGTAAAAATAGTAAATTTTTTAAAATTAAAATTTCATTTTAACCCAAACGCGCAATATTTTAAACAAATGAAATAAGTTATTATTATTCGACTTTGTTTCTAAAATTGAAAATTTTTAAAATCCCTGATTTTGTAACTGTAAAAATTATAAATTTTCTAAAAATTAAAATTTTGTATGTGTAAAAACTGTATTTTTAAAAAAATTTAATTCTGTAATTGTAAATTTTAAGAAATTTGCAATTTTCTAAGTGCAAAAATTATAAATTTAAAAAACTGTAATTTTGTAAGTGTATACTGTATATTTTGAAAATCCGTAATTTTATACGCATATAAACTGTACATTTTGAAAAAAATAATTTTGTAAGTGTAAAAATTGTTAATTTTTAAAAATAATAATTTTGTAATTGTAAATACATAAATTTTCTAAAAAGTTCAATTTTTTAAGTGTAAAATTTATAAGTTTACAAAAATTATAATTTTGTAATTGTAAACTATACATTTTGAAAATCTGTAATTTTATAAATATAAAAACTTTACATCTTGAAAAAAATAATTTTGTAAGTGTAAAAACTGCGCATTTTTAAAAAACCTGTAATTTTGTAAATGCAAAAATTATAAATTTTCTAAAAATTATAATTGTGTAAGTGTTAAAATTGTAAATTTTCAAAAAATTTAGTTTTTGTAACAGTAAGAATTGTAAATTTTCTAAACATTGCAATTTTCTAATTATGAAAATTATAAATTTTCTAAACACTATAATTTTGTAAGTGTAAACTAAAAAGTTTTTTTTTTCAAAAAAACTGTAATTTTGTTTGTGTAAAAAACTGTACATTTTGAAAAAAAAAACTATAATTTTGTAAGTGCGAAAACTGTACATTTTCTAAAAATCTCTATTTTGTAAGTGTAAAAACTGTAATTTTGTGAATTAAAATTTGTAATTTTGAAAGTGCAAACTTTAATTTTGTAAATAAAAATTTGTAGTTTTATAATTGTAAAAATAGTAAATTTTGTAACATTATAATTTCAAAGTTTTGTTTCTGTAGGCGATAAAAAGACAAAAATCTACAAATTGAATTTTTTTTTCGCCATGCGTGAGAAAGACTGAAAATAATAATCTATGCACTCGTTGGCTTCCTGGAGATTTTTCCAAGTTCCACAATTTTATACACGTATAAAAAAGAATACTTTCATTACAGAATATGCGAGACAATTTCGAGAAGCACTTTTTCGCTGACTTTTAAACTTTTTAAAAGTCTAGTCAACCAAATATATTTTCTTTTCACGTTTTTCTTGATGTATTAAATTTCCAAAGCAAACAATCACTCGAATTTCTTATCAACGCCATTTTTAAAGGGTTGTAACAAAAATATAAAAAAATTTAATTAAGTTTAACAAAAATTTCATTAGAATCCATCAAATCGACTTTCCTTTCCTTTTGAAACGCATTTATAATATGCCCTTATGGCGTCTTTAAAATGAAAGAGACATTCGGAAATAATATTGATTTCTTAATTTATTTATATAACAGGGAATCCCTGTCTCTTGTTTACTTCTCCTTTTGCGCACTGCGTCTGACCGATCGATAGAAAGTTACTAAATTTATCTCAGATATACTTTGGAGAATTGAAAATTTTCTGATCAAACGATTTCTGCGAAATTTTAACTAAAAAAACTGAAGTGGAAGGAAAATATCGTCTGGCGATAATTTTGAAAATTATTATCGGTAAAAAATAATCCTTCGATCGTTTTATCTAAAAAATTCAAAAATATCGTTCCAATATATTTAGTTTTTGTACAATGTTTCGATAATTAAAAAAATATTAATATGATTTTTATTAATATTTTCTATAATTGAAACTTAAATCAATCTATTTAATCTTTTCCGTGAATCTATTAATCCTTTTTATCTTCTGTTGTAAAATATCGTTTGCGATATCGATATCGTTATCGTTATCAGATGACATTTTGAATCAAGAATTTCAGTTTTAAGTTATGAGTAGTTAGCAAGAGAATTTATTACTGAAAAATATGAAATTTTCTTCTATTCTTTCTCTGTCATGAAATGATTGTAGTCGAAATAGTTTTATTTCTGATTTAGATCTGCCATAAAATTTGGATGGCAAATTTAAATGAAACCATCTTTTAAAATATAATTTTTGACTTATATTTTAAGATCATATGAATAATTAATTAAGGAAATCTCCAAATTTCTAATGCTACAGATTACAGATTTTTTTACGATATATACAGACAGATAGATAGATAGATAGATAGATAGATAGATAGATAGATAGATATAGCTATAGATAGGTAGATAAAGTTTTTATTTGAAGAATTCAGATATTTGTAGTTAATATTTTTATTTATTTATTCGTGTAATATAATTAAATTATATTTTATTATTAAAATTATTATTATCTATATATTAGAATAAATTTAAGTATTAGACAATTTTAACTTCCATTTCTATTTATGCTAACGATAAATGTTTGCGTATGTGTGATTTTCTCCCTCTGTATGTTATCGCTCTAAAGACCAGACTGTTCGATTTTAAGAGTTACTAATTTGGCACGCGAATATTTTTGAGGGTGAGAATGCGCATTTCTGAACTATTTTTTTAAGATTTTTATTTAGAATTTAATTAATTAAAAACGAAGGAAATTATTTTTGTTTGTTGGCCACAACTGTCTAAAATATTACATCACTAGAAATGATTTCAGCAGCATCGTAAAACTAAATAAAATATGCATTTTCTATTATATCGAGGATTTTGCTGTTTATTTTTTATCAATTAAAAAAACATAATCATAATTTCAACACTAAAAAAATTTAGAAATAGTAACTAGTTGTTCTATAAACTTAAGTAAAATAATAGCTAGGTGTTCTATAATTTCAATTAATGTCAATGCTGTGTTTCATTTTCGCCCAATTTTGAAGAGTAATCGCAAAAAAAATGTCCTTAGACAATTTTCTTGTAAAAATACATGCATTAATAAATTAAGTTATTATTCATTTGTTATCATGTGAGAACATGATGTTGTTTTTATCTGAGATCTTTGAATCCACAAAAACATGCTGGCAAAAATTGGCGATTTATCGCTTTTGAGGCATCTATTTTTCGTTGATGATGATGATGTCGTGTCCGCTTTTTACCGCGGAAAGAGGGGTGCAGTAACTTCTGAGGGTATAGACCCCTGAGCACCCGTGGGCAGAAGTCTGACTTCTAGCTCATATGAAGATGAAACACACACACTTGCACAGCCCCTTTTTACAGGGGGGCACATTCACCCATCTCACAGATAGCACACAAAGGAACAACCACGCCCGAACCGGGACTCGAACCCGGGACCTCCAGAACACGAGGCAGACGCGCTACCTCTGTGCCAGCAAGCCGGCATCTATTTTTCGTTTTTAAGGTTATTAGAAAATAATACAGAAGATTCTCCCACTTGGCAATTTATCGCCAACTATAGTTACAGCTTTATTTCCAAATTATTCATTCTCTGAACTCTTACGAATTGTCTTAATTAATTTAAATCATTAACCAGTTTAAAATGGTTCAGAGCAATCACGTGACTATCAGATTACGTATGCGTTAATATTGAGAAACACGATTTTTTTTATCTCAAAATTGGTCGAGCTTCAAAACTTTGCTGGGTAGCTAGAAAAATTGAAAGGGAAAGGCGTAAAAAAACTTATTAAGACAAATAATGACTTAAAAAAATAATGATGTTCACTCATGGTAACTTGAAATTTGCGATTGCAGATTTCATTATCATTTTTTTATTCGTTAGTATTTTTTCGGAATAAAATGTATTGTTTTATTTTACATGGGTTTCTTAAGAAAAAAAAAATTGTTTTTCTTAGCGTTTTCGGTAACGTATGATGATAGCTAAGAGAGGGCCCATTTTATAAATAGAGAGAGGAAGATTTCTTTTAATTTCATTCTTAGCGCCGCCTTTTATTAAATTTTAATGTGACGAGGTTTTTTTTTAAGGAATAAAGTAGATATTTCGATATTTGTCTAGGGCGCCATTTTATGCGTGGTCATTTCATGAGTGGTTACGCTTCCAATTACAAATATATAGATGTAAATTTGATTTCAAAATTTCACTGTCGGTTATGATGAAAATTAATGATTAAAGTAAACAGAAATTACAAACTTTATATAATACTCTTTGAATTAAAACCAAAGGGAGTGATCTCTTCAAGACTTTCTGGTAAATGTGAGTTCGTATTTTAGAAGCGCATTTTCCCCAGTCTATGGGAACCAAAATTTAAAATAGAACTAAATTGCAATTACAAAATCATATATCGAATTTGATGCATTTAAATTATTGCGTTTTTGAGTTACCGGGTTTTTATATTTCTGAAACTATAGGCCGATGGACATCCATTCCTTGTTGGATTTGACTCAAAATTTCACTGGTATCTACTCTACGGATGTTGAGTACTTGTATAGAATTTTATCCATGCATATTTTTGCAACTTTTAGTTACCGTGTTAACTCTTATTCGAACAGCCGGTTAGACGAACTTCCTCTAAATGTAGTTTGCTCAACATTTGGTAGAAAACTATAATTAATATATACGAAATTTCATCTATCTATAGCCTTTTGAGTTATCTTTGTCAGCGACAAGCAGACGGACAGATATATATTTTCCAAAAATGTGTTTTTCGAACACAGGAAGAGAAGGACTTAAAGAGGAATATTTGTCAAATCCTGGAGTTCAAATATTTTTTTTACGATTACTTTTCTTTCTGTATACTTTGTATACAAGAAATAAAAAATAATGTATCTGAGTTTTCTTCTTTATTTGTGTCCATTTTTCAATTCCCACTATTAGTTCACACTCTCATAAACATTGTTAAGTTTAATAAAAAGTAACTAAAATCAAATTTTTCTTTGTTGACCTAAGTAGGAATTGACTTAAGTTTTTTTTAAATATATATATTACTTGCTATGTATATATATATTTTTACTTCTGTTGTTGTTGTTACTTATGGCACTTGCCACATTCGACAAGCCCCCCGCTGATACAGCAGCAGATTTAAGGTGAAAGGAGCGTCTCTTGTTTTTGCAGTAACGCCGACTAGGGCCAAGAGTATGACTTAGCTACACACTCACTACATTCGATTGCACAGCCCCTTTTTACAGGAGGAGGGCACATTCACACACATCACAGATAGAACAGAGAAGAACAGCATGTCCAAACCGGGACTCCCAGAACACGAGGATGACGCGCTACTTCTGTGCCAGAAAGCCGGCTTTTTTATTTCTATCAACGAATATGTGATTGCATATGCTTTATTTATATCATTCAGTCCATTATGGCTTAGTTTCAGTTGGTTTTGTGCCTCCTGAGTGTTCTTGTCATGGGTGGGATATAGCAAACAATATTTCTTAAAATGTTAATAAAGCTTTTATTAATATTGTTGTGAAATCTTGCCTTAGTTACTTCTGACATTTGATGTTAATTTTGTTTATGGTTCCAATACATCATTTTTGAGTAATTATAAAATAATTCATTTTTATCTTTATTTATCTCATTGTTCTTGCTAATGGATGTTTCTTCTCCAGCGTCAACGAGACCCTCGCCTCAATGAAATTCTTTACCCCAAATACAACGACAAGCGAGCGACCGAAATTCTCAACGCTTACGAGCCGAACGAAGACCTCATCAAAGAGGGTGAGTACGGTTCCACTTATTCTGAAACAAGTGATTTGTCTTATTAAAGGATTGCCCAGATGAAAAGCGAACTACTAAGTTCTCAATTCGTAATTTTTTTCTTGATAGATGTGTTTTACTACTATTTATCTAGGCGTCCTGGCGTAGGGTAAGCGCGTCTTCACCGAGAGCTGGGTGGCCCGTTTTCCAGTATGGTTGTTCTTCTGTGTTCCGTCTGTAAGGTGTATGAATGTGCCCCCCTGTAGGACGGTGATGAGTGAGTAGCGGAAGTCACACTCTTGGCCCTAGTAGGCGCTTCTTCAGAACGAGACGTTCCTTTTGGCTTAAAACTCGCTGATGCCTCGGGCTTGTCTATGGCAAGTGTAACGAATAAAAACAACAGAAACTGAAATTTACGAATGAAAAACAAGTCCATGAATTAGTTTAGTTTAATTATATTAAAATCCTGTTGTAAAGAAACATTTTGTCACTGTCTTCGTTCCTAACTTTTCCTTTTGTATTTTTATAATATTTCTCAGAAATTTGTATTCTCAAACAAACTATAAGAATGTTTTTGTGAATTAGTATAAGTCTTCAGTTTATCTCCAATAGCTAGCTTAATTAGACAAAACCATTTCTCATTTAAATTTCAAACAGCTCACTGCCTCCAGCTTTCTTTAATTCAAAACTCAAATCCCCTATTAAATTCTAACCGATAATTGCGTGACGTCTAACAGCAGTCACTTTCATTATATCTTCCACTTCATGCCCATTACACTGTTTAAATAACCAGGTGGTTATAGTTGCAGGGGCATGAAGCGGTGTGTGTGTGTATAGAAACACTAAGGTTATTTTGGGACGTATCTCGCCATTTTGAACAGCGGTCATATGTCGAGGACGATACCTGAAGTGGCACCCCTTTCTATACACCGCACCTCATCTCACCTGCCGGTGGAAGTTTGTACTTTGACGGATTTAATGTACATCAAACCCCTTTACGCGACGGTTTTTCGGTGGAATCGGATCCCAAACCTGAAACACTACCGTTCACTACCCGAGAACTTATCACCAGGCCACAATATCAATACATTTTTTGTATTGGCTCATTTTATCAATAGTCGAGCTATTTTCATCCCTGCAGCTCTTGTTTCGTATTTCTGTTGCGACTGATTTCTGGAACCTCTGCATTTCGCAGGCCGTATGAGCAAAGACGGGTTCATCCGCTACCTGATGTCTGACGAGAATGCCCCCGTCTTCCTGGACAAGCTGGACATCTACATGGAGATGGACCAACCCCTGGCCCACTACTACATCAACTCGTCGCATAACACCTACCTCAGTGGCAGGCAGTTCGGAGGAAAGTCGTCCGTCGAGATGTACAGACAGGTGCTACTGGCAGGATGCAGGTGATTCGGCATTTATTTTCAAAATAATTACCTGTATTAATAACTAGCCGCCTTTCGCGACCAGCTGGTTCTTTGGGGGGTACTTTCATATACGCTAAAGACATGTTATTTTAATAATTAATTCTCTTTGTTATTATTAAATATTAATTGTTATTATTATTATTATTAATTATTAAATCTTATTATTGTTATTATTAATTATTAATTCCTATTATTGTTATTATTAATTATTAGTTCTTCTTCTTATTATTATTAATTATTAATTCCTATTATTGTTATTGTTAATTATTAGTTCTTCTTATTGTTATTATTAAATATTAATTCTTATTATTGTTATTATTAATTATTAATTCTATTAACTCTTAATTATTATTTCTCTTTGTTGCGTACATGGCCTTTTTAATGGAGACTTGTCCCATGACATCACAGACTATTAAAAACTTAATATTTGGCTCTCAGCTTTAATTTAGTGATTTTATAATTTCATTTTTTTATTCATCTAAGTGCACATGTATTGAACAAAATTAATTTTAATTCTTTTAATAACAGAAAAAAATCAAGAGTTTTCCAAAGTTTAATGAAAGAATAAAAGCAATTAGAATTTCTGGCAACAAAGTAATCAATTATTAGAAATTAGCCAAAACACAATATATTTTTTTAAGAAAATGCCTAAATTTAGAAAAATAGTTCATGAATATTAAATTAAAATAAATAAAAAAGATAATTTTTTGAAATTTATGATGGCATAAAAATTATTATTTTTGTAATATTTTCGGATGCTATTACGGATAAATGCCAAATTTTACTTAATTTTTAGTTAAAATAATTATATATATTGAATAATCTTAGTAAACTTTACCCATTTTTACATATCGATGATTAAACATACATATATTTATCAAGTTTGGCATTTTTAAAATTATTTTTAAGGTTGAAAATGTATATTTCAATTTTGTAAAACTTCATTGGAATTTTAATTAATTAAAAATATAGCGACATTTTGGCATTTTTCTCAATAAAAATGTCGAGAGTATTATTTCAAAAAATTGTATTGGCATTGTTTGAAAATTGAAAAAAAAATTATCTTTTCAATAACGCCATTTTTTGCATTTAATTTTTATGTTTAAAAATAAATTTAAAAATATTTTAATCACTTTACACAATGATAATATTTCACTGAAACGAAGAAAAAGTATTACATTTTGAAACTCAAATCATTTCCCCCAATAAAATTAATACTTAAGTCTGACTTTTCTGTAGTTTGGTAATTAAGAAATGGAAATTCAACTTCTTTTCCCATTTTAAGTAAATTTCAACATAAATATTTGATTGCTTTTATGAAAAATTTTCAATTTTTTTCATACTTGCAATCAGAATTAAGTAGTAGCAAATATTCTTAAAGTTTGTTTCATGTTTAAACGCAGTTGTATTTTTCCAAAATATAACGGTGTGTATAAATATTAATACAAAATGGTGAAACGTATCCATGCCATGCCAATCTTGGTGATAAAAATTGACGACTTGGAGAGAAATTTAGCGATAAAAGTTGGGGACTTTGGCGATAAAAGGAATTTTCTAGAAGGATCCAAATGATCCTGAAAATTGTATCTACTGACAATTTTCAATTGAATTTTCCTTGAAGCTTAGAGAAAGTTCTGGAAATTTCCAAAGATTACATAACTTCCAGTCAGTGACATCATTTCTGTGGAGAGACTATAAAAAGCAAGCACTCAAGATTTGGAAACTACATAGTGTAATGACTTGATCCTGGTCGATCAAATAAACGGGTAGCGTTTAAACACAAATGACAGCTTTATACAATAACAAAAAACAACAACACCCCCTCTAGGTTAATACGCTGGGAAATATATACATCTGGGATAATAGTTCCACGACTATCACAAGGAAAGCTAACAGGCTGTTAGCTTATCCAGTTACTGCAGTAGCTCAAGAGATCTACAGATTACTTCCGGTAGATCTTTAATCAATAAATTCGAGATCACGTGGTATCACTTCTTCAACTGTTCAGCTCTTCAGCTCCAGCTCACAGCTCGTCTCGGATCATCTCGACTCGTCGTCTCTTCCTTTCATTTTAACCTCGGTCAAACTCCGCCTCTCAGGTTCGCATTGGAGATGCCGATCATCCAATAATTGTTCAGAAATATTCCCAGTGGTCAGCAGTTGACCGTGAGAATATTTTCTACTTATCCACGCCCTTAATAGTCCCTTTACAATAGAGAAATATTCACACCTGGAGGTTACAGTACTTCTTTCTTCAAAGGGTCGTAAACGTATGTATTGTTCATTATCGGAACTTATTAAAGTCCGGGTGGTCCCATAGGAGAAATAGTTACATATGGTGTTTTGACACGGTTTCTTTCTTCAAAGGGCCGTAACCCGCATGTGTGGTTTATTATCTAAACTCCATTCAAGTCCGGAGGGTGACACTAAAAGGGAGAGAATTCACAAAGTCGATCACAAAGGAAGGAATCATCCCACCACTGGCTAGATGTAGTAATGTTCGAACACGTGTCTCTTCAAAGGGAGATAAGTTTTACGACTTCTTTACAATAGTTTCACTTCTGCATGTAAACATACCCCCACCTACCCACCCAGAAGAACCTGACATCCAATTGGACGCTGACTTCACCCTCCACCACCTCACCCAGGAAGACTGTTCTGCTCCTCAGAACCGGACCTTTCGACTCCAGACCAGCAACGAGACTGTACAGCCCATGTCATCCACCAAAAGCCATATCGATATCTTCAGCCACACCACTACCGGAGTTAGCTTCCTAGAAAGAGGGCACTCTTATAACTGCAAGTCATCGATTTGGAAATTGGGAAGTTAAAATACTACAACATTTTCCTTCTGCCTGTATTCGGATAGCCAGAGGCTGGCAGAGGTTTGCCTTTAGGCTTCGCTTGGGCCTTCTAGTCAGTCTATGGGGTGACACGCGCAAGATATAGCCTCTATCCCCCTAGGAACAATAAAACTTCCCGTGGGACTACGGGTCTGAAAGCTACGGTCGTAAGACCTACAGAGAAGGGTTTTTCACGAGTTGGACTTGTTAACCGATTCTGACGGGTTCGCAAGCTAGGCCAGGGTCAAAAGTGTGTAGTTTAGATCATTCTATGTAACTCATGGCTCATATCATGCAAAGATCCAGTTGTTGGCCACTCAGGGGAGCTCCGCTCTTTCTTTCTGCCTGTATTCAGAGGCAATCCAATAAGCAGTATCATACAAAAATAAAGCTCTTTATTTTTAATGAAATCTACGAGGAAAACTCAGCAGCACAAGCCACAGAGCTTGCATCAGTCAACAAGAAATATCGAAATCAGTCAACAAGAAATATCGAAAGGAATTGAACACGGCGCATTCAATTCCTTTCTCCCAGTTTGATTGCCATAAAATTATTTATTTTGAATGATAATTGGGTTGACGGAACACCTAGCCCCGGCAAGGGCTTATTCCAGCTGATGACAGATATCGAG
>JAOUZG010016652.1:147292-169044 GCA_026289955.1 Argiope argentata | reverse complement strand
CCTTATGACCTTGAGTTCACCTACAGAGTTTATCATTGTGTTTTTCATTATCACCATTTATCATTGTGAAGTTTTAAAATGTGAATTTCTATGCAATTTTCATGTAAAAAGTGTGTTAACATATTTCACAATTCTGATAAATAATGAATTCAAAGATTTGTGCAATTATTTACCAGTTTTGATTGTT
The DNA here is from genome assembly GCA_026289955.1 of Argiope argentata. NCBI lineage: Eukaryota > Metazoa > Arthropoda > Arachnida > Araneae > Araneidae > Argiope > Argiope argentata. The sequence continues at coordinate 168,857 of JAOUZG010016652.1, read as the reverse complement.
ATAATGTAGTACTCATTGCATTGCTTAATAATGACTAAAAATATGTTATGCATTGGAAATCTCCTATCTTCCGCAGCGTTGATTTATTACTACATCTATTACAGTGTAATATTATAGTCATATACATGAAATGTAATCGATCGAGTTGATAAATATGTATAGTATTAAATAAGTATTATACACTATTTCCCATAAGCTAAAGATAATACAAGTCTAGGAAAAGAAAGATACAGAAAAAAAAACAAATAAAACTTTCTTGTAAAACTTATTTATTAAAAAAAATGGTAAAAAGCAAAAGAGGTGGAAAAAATTGCGATTTTTGGCTCCCCAGAACAAATTGCAAAAAAAAAAAAAAAAAAAAAAAAAAAAACTATACAGTTGGTATGACTGTTAATACACAGTATGTCATCCAGAAGATGCAATACAGTACACACAGCGCCTAGGCATGCTAAGAATCAAATTATCTATATGCTATTGTAGAATATTACACCGCTCAGCAAGAAATGCTCTCAGGTTCCGGTAGACCTGTAGGAGGGGGTTGATTGGCTGCAACTCGTCGGCCAAGCGCGTCTCACAAATGCTCAACTGGATTCAAGTTCAGTGAGAATACAGGCCAGTCCATACGGATGATATCCTTTCATCGAAGGCATTCCTTGAAAATGTCTGCATGGTGAGGACGGGCATTCTCATTAATAAACACGAATTCTGGCTCCCCGAAAAAAACATATTTGTTTCTAGAATGACGTCCACCCGATAGATTTGGGCTGACATGGTTCCAATTTGAACTTGCATGTCAGTTCTGGAACCCAAAATATTTTCTCCCCAAACCAGAAATCCTGCGCCACCGTAATGGTGTCGTTCAATGATGTTCTCTTGGTGGTAACGGGTAGTTGGTGATCTCCATATGAAAGTACGGCGAGAGTCAGACTGCAATAGAAACATGAAAAAATCAGAAAACTTCACACAAGACCACTGTTGCGTTGTCCATAATGTATGCTCGCTACTCCAGGCTAACTACAGCTGACAGTGAGTGGAACACATCTGTCAGGCCTACGAGCATACAAACCAGTCTACCCTAAGCTTCCGTAGACAGTCTGCCTTGAAACTGTTGTCCCCATGGCTGAATAGAGCTGATGAGACAGGTTTCATGCTGTGTTCCGTCGGTTTCCTTTAGCAGAACTGTCAAATACCGGCCCTCATTCAGCTGACCTGCTCTGTAACTCGGGGGCGGCCTCTGCTGTAATGTCTACTCACATTACCATCAACTTGGAATCGTTTCCAAAGCCTGGATTCCAATTTCCTCGAGATGGGTGATTCCAATTTCCTCGGATATTTCCAACTGGGTACTGCCAAGTACCCTGTTGTAAAGTAAATCCAAGTAAAAAATCCTCCAAATGCGTCCTATGTGTCATAACTATGTGGTTATTGCACTGAAAGTTTTAGAACTTATAAAGCGCTTGAGAACAGTTTTACTTCTTTGCCTATTTTCTTTATACATCGCTCTCATCATTATAATGTACTATCTGTGTCCTCTGGTGGCTACCTGCAATATGCATATGATATTTGAAGATGTGAGCAATCATATTATGGATTATATATGTATTTTAGAGTTAGATTTCTGTGTGACTCTGAATTATCCATAATTTATGGACAGGAACGAAATCATGCCTCCAAAATGTATCAATATTTTCTACAATTGTTACATAAAAAATTAATGAATCCCCTTAAAATTTCATGATTTCCTCAAATCAATTAGAATTTCATTACCAACTTATGTGAGGTCTATCATTATGTAAACATACTAAATTAATGTATGGGGGAAAAGTTGGTGTTATATCCCTTACACTCCAATGAATTTCTTTTTGTTGTGTCAACAGAAACGCCAAGTTCCTAAATCAAGTTCAACAACACTCGTTGAGTTGCGAAATATTGAATTAAAATCCTCCAGAATATACCATTTGATATTTAGGGATATTCGACATTCCAACTGTGCAAAACGTTATCTGACAAAATTCTAGAATACTTTTCAGTAAATGGAATCTCAATAGGCATCAATTGAAAAGTTGGCGTTAATTTATGCTGTACCTACAAAGAATTGCATCATATAGAATTCAAAAGATTTGGCAAGTTATTGTTAAATTGTTAGGGATTCTTTTTCAGAAAAGATATCGATGAACTCATTTTACATTTGTATTCATATTTATTTGAATTATAAAATATTCATGCAGTTTATCAATTATTTGTGTAATATTTACTTACGACATTTACACATTTTTTGGTGAGTATATTACCCATAGAGCTGGTATACTAATAGAGGGAGTGCACCCCCATCTTGGTGTATGATAATATAAAAGCACATGCTTCAGGGATAGAATTTTTATTCATTGTAACCGCATTATCTCTTTCCCATTATATTTCAATGGGAGATCGCTTCTAACTAATTTTAAAGCTTATTTAAGTCATGGTTAACTATTGCTGTGCCACTGGATGCGAAGAAAAAGCTTCTGCGGACAGTTCTCTGTCATTTCACTGGTACATACAATAAAACATATTCTATTTATATCCATTTTAATCCAATTTAAAATTTCGTAACCTCGATCACTCAGTGTTTTTGATGTTACAACTGAAAAACACTTCATAGTTTGGTTTAGTTAATGAATTTAATTTAGTTAACTTGCCATTAAGGTTCATTTGAACTGATGGAACTGCATTACATTTTGCTACTTGCTTTATTTTAAGCTCGAATGTGTTGCAAGCGGTTGGCTGAAAGCTTGACGTAATTTTTTCTCGCCTATGTAAGTGTTTATATAAACATTATTGACCAACTAATAAGTGTGTATTTATTTTAATGCAAAGTTCCTGATTATTTATAAAATTCTTTATTATTAAAGGAATAATATATTATTTCCAATATATTATTCATTTTTTATCATAAATATTTGAATTGTATTATATCGTGAATGACAATAAATCCAATTTAAGTTTTGTTTTGTTTCAACAAATAAATGATATTAGAAAAGGTTTCCAACCAGATTTCCTACCAGATAAATTTTGAAAAATAATTACAATAATAAATAAAATTGTTAATGATGTCTACAATATATAGTTTAAGATTTTATAATTTATCTCTCTCTAATAACATGGAAAGTATTGATAAATGTATAAGTACAATATTTTGAAGTGGAAAAAAAGACTTATGTCACTTTTATAATCTGTTTCTATAAAAGTATTTTATATCTGTTTGAGATAATGACAGAAAGTATTTGAACATGCCATGAAAAATATAAAGATGAATTTAGGTAAATAAAAGAAATAAAATGTTTATTTAAAGAAGAAAAATAATTACCTTTAATTAATGCAAAAAAAGGAAAAAATCAAACATGATTTAAGTCAACAAACTCAACTATTGATGTTTTGAAAATGAAAAATTATTTTCGAATCTAGTTTGCTTGTTTTTTCTTAGTAGAATAACTTCTAAACAAGAAAATAAAATAAAAATAAATAAATTTTTCAGGGAATGAAAACCGGCCATTACAAATTTTGAGTTTGCAAAGATTTGCTATATGTCGCCAAAAAAGGTATATTTACTCTCAGATTCCACCTCAAACCACGTGGTTCATGATGAGTACACTTGTTTTGGCAAGAAACATACGACTACCTCCCTCTATTTATATACCAGCCCCATGATATTACTGTATAATTATCGAACTTTAGGATTAACCCTGTGCCATTGGCAAACACAGCCAAATTTTAATTCTGACATACATATTTGGTGATTATTTTTTTATCAATTAGTCACTGATTCCAATAAACACGACGACTAAGTCGATTATCCACTGGCATGTTATTAATACACAAGCAACCAATTTTCTATATTTAACACTCAAATTTGTTGTTGCTTAAATCCCTAGTAGCACACAAATATTGTACAATATTGATCAATATTTGAAATACTGTTTAATATTGTGGAATATTGTTTAGTATCATATAGTATCGCACAATATTGTACAATATTATGCAACAGGTTGTGCTACCTGGGATATATTCTTATACAAAGTATTATTTGTTTTTGTTTTTCAGAAAAGAAGGTAAATCTGTTTTCTTTGAATATGCAAATTCCAAATTTCTATGCTTTGGAACCGGAACAAGAGTCTTTCTGCTTTTAATTCTGGTTCGTTGCATTAATTCCCTTTGCAAACAAAATGGAGGTAATAGAATTCATATTTGAATTATCTTTGGAAGCTTGCGGCATTAAAGGTTGCATGAAATATATTATATCCTTGTGTTCGAACAGGAAGTTTCTGAGGAACAGCTCGCCATGGACAATTACCAATACACCGGGGCCACCACCCATGTCCATCCGTATCTATCGAGTATGATCAACTACGCCGAGCCCGTCAAGTTCCAAGGGTTCGATGTTGCAGAAGGTATTTATAACTAGCCAATCTCTCTATCTCTTTATACACATGTTATGATATTTGCTAGTTTAATTTAGATCTTATTTAATTTTTTAATTTCTATTTTAAAATAGTCCATATTAACTTCATTTAACCTTTTATGATCAACATTTATTTTAACTGAGGAAAAAATTTCCTTCCAAATCCCAATCAAGGGAGACCATAGGAAGCACACCTACCCATTTTTTAAACTTTTTTGTCAAGATAAAAATTAAGGTATGTGCCAAGTTCGGTACATTGGGCATTCCCGTAACAGTTAGGCTTCACCAGAAGGTAGGCAATGCATCACACAATTTTTAGATTAAAAAGAAATAATTCCTCATTAACTGCCCCTTTACAATAGTTAGTTTTACTAACAAAACGTGGGAATATCCTTGGTCAAATGTTACCTTTCATAATTTATTTCAATACTCAATGTTTCAATCATCAATAACTTTATTGCAGTCAAATATCAGCTGGCAGCATAAAAAGTAATATGCAAGGAGGAATACAGATATTTATTCCAAAAAGTAAACACAGTCTGCCCACAGACTCGACAGGGTGAAGTTCTATCGTTGTTTCATCTTCAGAAAAATTGTCTGAAACACTTTCGGAGTCATCAGGCGACTCTGATTCCGCATCTTCATCGCTCGAGCTTTCACCAGTATGAGGATCATCACTATCCTCTGGTGGTAAAATTACACTTTGCACAACATCCCTCCTCATTTTCCCTTAAAAATTAACAGGATTCCTTTTCTGAATTGCCAAAAAGGTACAAATGCTATATCTAACAATGCCAAGTATCAATGTTATAACTAGCCATTTAACTACTCTTTACTCTCAATTACATAAATACGACAATATCATGAAGTACATTTATAAAATATTAGAAATCAGATTTCAAAGACGATTTATTGACTTACGTTGTTGTATTGCCGTAACAGCCCAGAGGGACGAATTCGTCACACATTTATTCCTTCTTCAATTTCAAATAATCTGAAACATTAACATGTCACGATTACATATTACATTGAGGAAAAGCATAAAGAATACAAAATAAATTTTAGAAACACATAAACTTAAATATGAAAGCCAAAAACTACAAGAAAAACACAGCAAGTAGACTATCTTCCAGGTGGTTTGCTTCGACTTATTCTGATCGACGTCTGAGTTCCACCTTTCCCCGCTTGGTGGCAACACTTACTGCTGTCGGCAGATACGAATGTGCCGAAAACGTCACAGTGGGCTGTTGTGGAATAACTCCCTTAGCTACTGAGGCAAAATGATTCTGGTGGCATGTGCCGAATTCGGCACATCTGACGTTAAAGGGTTAACAATGTTCTCTCATTTCATTATTCAATACCTACTTTTTATCTAATTATTTGCAACACACTTTCTAGAAAATTGATGAATTTATCATTTTCTGACTCCTTTAAGTAAGGGATAAAAAATTCTAATGCTTTCAATAAAAGAAAGATGAAGATTACTTTTATTACATATTGGAGATCACCCAATTTGGAAGTATTAATGATCACTGAAATTTTCAATCAAGTACTGTATGTAACTGGATCGCTTAAAAGCTTTGTCTGAAAAACATTTTTAAGCTTCAGATTGTGATAGTTATATAATTCAGTCTACTATTATTTAAATCTTCTTCATTCTACTCTTTCTAATTTTCTATCGGCGTCCATCAATTTTAAATTTTAAATTGGAGTGGATGCTAAATTGCAATTAATATTTAAGAGTTTTACTGAAACCAAACATGTCTTATTTTTTAAAATGAAAATTGAAAGCAGAATCGAAGTTGTATGTGCACTGCAGAATTACTTTCATAATATATATATAATATCTTAAAGAATTATTCAACAAAAATTTCTGTTATTCCTCATACAATTCAGTTTTACTTTCAAAATATTTAAATGATGTCGATAAAAATATGTTATTTTTTTAGTCAATAAATATACTGAGAAAAAAATTACGAAATTTACATTTAACACAGTCTTTTTGTCTCAAGGAATCATATTCTGCTTAAATACTCTTGAGACTTCAACGTTTAAAAAATTAAATAAACTTTTCTATCTTCTGAGATAAAATCTAACCGATTTATGAATTTTTTTATATACCAATTTTAGAACAATTAACGGTCCGGGATGGCCTGGTTGGTAGAGCGTTGGACTCGTACTCCTTAGGTTACGGGTGGTTTGAAGCTCACCAGCCAAAAGATTCGCGGAGTGTGTGGCGACTGGTGCTCGTTAAATATTTCCATGGTCGCAAAGTAATATCATATGGGGTACTGGGTCAGAGGTGATCGTTCTCTGTTCCAGGTCTAAATTATGACCTGAGATGAGTGAATGAATTTGCATGAATGAAGTCCGCCCCCTAAAAAGGGTTGTGACGTGTGTGTAGCTAAATCGTACTCTTGGCCCTAGGTGGCGCTACTCGTAAAAAAAAGGAAGAGACGCATTTCTTGGGTTTAAAACCTGTTGATAGCAACATCGGATGCGTGTCCAAGGCAAGTGTCATTAGTTACAACACAACAGAACAATTAAAATTTTCATAACCATAAGCCAATCACTGTCCAAAAACCCTGTCAGAAGATTGACGTATGATTTTTGATACTGTCGACCAAGTGGTCTAAAACAGCCTGTTTTTATAGAGAAGTGATATTCAAATTCCATAAATTAATCGGGTATAGTGATTTATTAGGTTGATTGTAGTTCAACAATTTTTATTTAAAATATTGGTGTCTCAAGAACATTTTGTTAAAAATGATTCAAAAGGGAAGAGGACCTATGTAAACATTTAAAATCCATAATTTATGGAAATGTTTAGTAACTTATGTCAAGTTCAAATATAATATAATTTCATTGACTCAAGTTACATAAAATATAATATTTAGTTTCCCAAATTAGCTTATGCGCGCTAATAAGAGTGATTATCCTATATAAGATAATAGAAAACTGTTCCTCTGATTGCTTTGTAGAAAATATCATATTTCATTAATTTTTTTCACTTTATACACACACTTACTCAAAATTACACTTTTATATATTTAATTTGCAATGATATTTGATTTTTAAAAATTTTTAACACGTTGATAAAAGCTGATATTTTTTCATTGACGAGCTCGTGCATATTAAATTTTATTTTTATTTTTTGCGAAATATTTTGTTGAAAATTATGGTTTAAATTTTTCTTTAAAAATTCGTTAAAACCGGAGATTTAATTTATAGAATAAAGTATTGGTATCATTAAAAAGATAAAATTTTGAATTTTAATTTAATGCAATACCATTTTTGTGTGGTAATATTTTCGGAAGTTATAGCAGAAAAACGCTGGTAATTCGTTTAATTTTTAACTACTTAACTATACTTAAGAAGTGAAAAACATCTTTCCGGGTTGCACATTTCCAGCCTCCAAAGTATACAAAAAACAAATTTGGTAACTGTAGATCACATGGTCTAGCCTGTAGAGCGCCAACACACACACACACACACACACACACACACACACACACACACACACACACACACACACACACGCACACACACACACACACACACACACACACACACACACACACACACACACGTTGAGCTTTGTTAGATGTATCGATTTACTTTTAATCCTTTGCAGTCCGATGTCGCCTCTGACTCCCCATTCAAGGCTGTGCGCCATTTTGACGTTTTATTTATTTTTCAAATTTAATAGTTAAAAACGCCTACACAATGGTTAAGAGATGCTGATTAATTTTTCAAAGAAATTCGACTTAAAAGAGTTATAGATATTTATTTTTCATAGCAATAAACAAATCTTTGTATTAGGTGAATAATTTTGCATCGAATTATTTTTCGGACTGCAAAGGGTTAAAGATACTGAAGATTCCCTTTTCTAAGTCTAAACGGGCCAAAAAATCCCTTCAAAATCTCATTGTAAATTCCTCGATGGGGAAAAGTTTTGCCACTTTGAATCGTGATGTAAACATAGGTCTTTTATCATCGCTTCTTGTCAAAAGTATGACTTCCGTAATAATATAAATCAAGTTAAAACTTTAAAAGTTCCTTTTTCTTCTTCTTTTTTTTTGGTCTTGCTTTTTTAAAATTATATTTACACACAAACACGCACATATCATTCTACCATACATGGAGCAGAAATTACTCTCATCAAGTATTGTCGAATGGCAACGGTCAAATATGAACCAATCACTAAATAAACTTTTCAGACTGCTTCGTTGGACGCTTTCAAAGCATTACCTAGTTCAGTGCTTTAGTAATTATTAAAGCAGCATAATCATATCAGAAGTTCTCAGGATAATTCATAAAAACTCTATTCAGGCAGAAAAGAAAAGAAAAGTAACAGAAAGGAAGAAATACATAGTCTAGCCAAAAGTATCCGTACTCCCAGTGGTATGCACTTGATTCTACAAGTGGTATGCATAAATGTGATTTGGTCCTTTTTTCCATCAATGACAGCCTGTACACGTCTGGGAAGACTTTCCATCAGTTTTTGATAGGTGGCTACAGGAATCGAATTCCATGTGTCCATCAGAACTGAAATGCGTATTTGTAATGAAGAAGGTCTATTAGACTGGCTACATAATCTGCGCTCTAATTCTTCCCATAGATGATTTATGAGATTCAGACCAGGGCTCTGAGAAGGATGGATCAGTTTTTGAATACCCATTTAGTCTGACCACGACTGTGCAAACCTCCATGTGTGAATGGCGCACTTATCCTGCTGGAAGAGAAATAGGTCTTCCACGAGAAACATCCCCTACACCGTTATGCTTCTACCACCTAGCTTAACAGCTGGCACAATGCAGTCATTAAAGAAACGTTCGCCTGTCATCCGCCAGACCCAGACGCGTCCATCCGACCGCCAGACTGTACAGCGAGATTCATCACTCCACAGAACAGTCCAATGACGGTGAGCTCTGCACCATTGAAATCGATGCTTCGCATTCTGTGGAGTGATTTTCGGCTTGTGCGTGGTTGCACGACCATGGAATCTCAAGTTTTTAATCTCTCCTCGAAAAGTCTTGCTACTAACACTAACGCCTGATGAGCTTTGGGACTTGAAAATTTGTTTCACTCCTTTTTTAAGAGATCTGCGGCTGCGCTCACAAAGTTTTTGACCTACCAGTTCATTTTTCTTGAGTTTCACTGCCTCGTCGTTTCCACTGTACGATTACATCATTCGCAGTTGATTTATTCTTCTATATAATATCCACAATCTCTCGAACTGATTTCCCACAGAAAAGGCATCCCACTCTACGACTAGTTTTTCTGCTAATACTAACGCCTGATCAGCTTTGGGACTTTCGAATTTGCTTCACTCCTTTTTTCAGAGTTTTGCGGCTGCGTTCACCAAGTTATTTTTACCTATCAGCTCGTTTTTCTCGAGTTTCACTACCTCGACGTTTCCATTGCACAATTACATCATTCGCAGTTGATTTATTCTTCTATAAAATATCCACAACCTCATGAACTGATTAACCTAAGAGATGGCATCCCAATATACTGCCACGATCAGACTCACAAGGCTGCTTTGAGTTATTCAGTGCCCCACAAACGCGTTAATACAACCTGAAAAACCTCTACTAACGCATTTATAGCTTTCTATTACGCATCAAATTTTATGGTTTAATTTCCTTTGGTCTTATAGATTATTATTCTGTAAAATATTCTTTATATTTCAACTTCTATATAAATAAATAAACATTTCTATCTTCTGCGATCAAATCTGGCTGATTTATTCAGTTCTGAATATTGCAAGCTAAAAACAATCACCATTTTCATAATCTAGACCAATTATTCTAGAGTAACCCTGATTGGCTTCTTTGATATCTTGATAAAGTGATCTAAAATCGCCAGTTTCTATCGAATAGTTATAGTTGGAGGGCCATTTTTTTTATTTTAATGACTTATTCGCACTAGAATATTTTGTTAAATATGATTCACAGAGCAGATGATATATGTAAAAATTTAAAAGTCGTAATTCGTCAGCACTTTTTTCATCAATCTACTAATTATATATTTCATTAAGATCATTTGTTAAAAGATTTATGTCTCTCCCCCAAAAAATTAAGAAATTAGACGTTGGGCTCCGATTACAGAAGATGCCTTGTACACATTAAGCCACATTTGCCTTAAATAAAACTATTTAATTGGATTAGTAATATATGTATAGTAAAATATCATAGAAATCATTTCATTGTATTTATTTTCCAAAAATATAATGTTTTATTTCATGCAGGCACGTGCCGAAAATGACATTTTTATATGTTTAATTTGGAATGATAGTTGATTTGTTTTTTTTTCTCACGCGAGAACATGATATTGTTTTGGTTATAAAGTTTTGATTCATCCGAAATATGCGGGTAAAAGATATCTTTATCTGCTTTTACAAATTTTTTATTTTTAATTATTACGTATGCTTGTTTCAAAGAAGATGCGTTTTCAAATACTGATCTGCTTTTACCAGTATAGCTTTAATATTACGTATGCTTCGTTGAAAGCAGTTGCGTTTTTATTTCGCATGATTCATTAAAATGCGGAGATAAATTGCAATCACGAAGGCGGATTCTTTGATTTGCACAAAATATCTTCTTATCACAAGTAAAAGTAACAATTCAAAACATGTCATTGTTTTAAAAAGTTAAAAAAAATGCAAAAATATTTTACTTCTACTGATTATCAATTGCTTTTTCTTCGTCGTTTCTTTGAAATGACGTCATCTTCTATTTCGTCTGAGATTTCTTGCTTTTAAATAATTAATCTCGCCTTTAGAAGATTATCGTTTGGTGCTTTTCCAAAAATTCTTTTTCAGTTTTTAACTGTCGCACTTTCGTAATATATTTTTACTTTGTATTTTTATTTATTTTAATTCTTTAATTGAATTAATAATTTTGACATTGCAAACGATCTAGAAAATTTTTCTCTTGCATTTGTTGTTTAAAAAATATCACATTTTCTATACATTTCATTTCATATAACCAATGGTTGAAAATTATATTCTTCTGTTTTATTTTTGGTAGTAATTAACTTTTTTTTAATCAGAACTTCTGAAAATGTGATGGCAACATATTATTAAAAACTGATTTTTTTTAGATCCTCGTGAAGACAAAATTTTTATTTTTATTTTATGCGAAATAAATCGTAAGAAAAATACTTATAACTTAAATGTTTAAAAATTCATTAAAAATAGAATTTCAATTTATAGGTCAAAACATCAAAATCATTGAAAAGCTAATTTTTTATGCTTTAATTTAATCCAAAAATCCTATTTATGCGATGATATTTACGGAAGTTATCGCAAAAAGCGCCGAAATTTCTCTTAATTGTTAATTCAAAATTCAAAAACCAAATATCTTTAAGGTGCACATTTCCGACCCCCAAGTTATAAACGCGCCCAATTTGGTAGTTGTATGTCAAATAGTCTAACCTGTAGAGGGCCCACAAACACACATTATTAATATAGATATATATTTATTTATTTTTATTGTTTCATTGAATTAGTAATTCTGGTATTGCAATCAAAACAGAAAAAAAAAATTTGTCTCGCATTTATTTTTTTAAAAAATACATTGCTTTTTTATTTCATTTCATATGATCACGTGCTCAAAATAAAATTTTTCTATTTTTTATTTGCCGTAGTCATTAACTTAATTTTTTAACCAGAGCTTTAGTAAATAAGATGGCAACATTTTATTAAAAACTGATTTTTTTTAGATCCCTGTGAATATAAAATTTTATTTTTATTTTATACGAAATAAATTGTCAAAAAGTACTATAAAATTAAAATTTAAAAAATTCAATAAAAATGAAATTTTAATTTATAGATCGAAACATCGGTATCATTGAAAAGCTAATGTTTTTAGCCTTAACTGGATGCAAAAATCAATTTTGCGGTGTAATATTTTCAGGAGTTATAGCGAAAAACCGTCAAAATGTCGCTAATTTTTTAATTAATTCAAATTTTAATTTAAAAAAAACTAAAAAAAGGCTCAGATGTACACATTTTTGACCCCCCTCCAATGTATACAAGTGCCAAATTTGGTATCTATAGGTTGAACTGTCTGGTCTGCAGAGCACCAACACGCACACACACATTAAGCTTTATTATAAGTATAGATATAGATATAGATGACATCATAAGTGTTAAAGGTCAAATCAGTTAGTTAAATCAGTTATCATAAAGTTAAAATCAGTCACTGCCTAATTTAGCTTCCTGATAACTATTTATGCGGACGCCAGTAAATAATCCATTGCACTTCATGTACAAATGAAGCAGTTTTAATTAAAACCCATTCCGAATTTAGACATACTTAAAATTTCTGCTACGACAGTGATTTGAACCTCAAATTATTTACAAATATTTTGAGGTTTAAATGCATAAAACCCAACATTCACAGGAAAAAGAATTCCATAAAAATTCTACAACGAACAATTCCTCTTCGTTCCGAGATTACAATTGAAAGTAAACATAATGTCGTGAGAAAAGGAAAAATTTAAGTGATTCGTGTTCTTATAGAATTAAAATTTGGCAGGGATTTCAGCAAATTATTGTTCCATTGCAATAAGAATTCTTGCTGCATTTGCCACACTCAATAAAAAGAATTTAAAAAAAACTATTTCCTGAAAAGTAATTCTACAAACTTTTCCAAAAAAGAAATTTACAAGCATTAATTACTTTTAAAAAGACAGTAATAATGTAGAAAGTTGACTTTAAATTATATAAATGTAAGGTAGAGAGCGATGTCTACTCTACTTTAACAATAAGCGCATTATTAATAATTGTATTTCTCAAAATACTGTAAATATTAGAATATAATTTTATTTAAAACTTTCATTTTTAATTTTCCAGCTGACTAATTGATGTTCAAAAAGTTTTGAGATGGAAGGTAAAAAAAAAAAAACAAAGCAACACTGATTTTCTAAAAATTACAGATTGTGCAATAACACAGTCACATGACCATTTCAAACCCATTTAAAACGTATTTTTGAAAAAAAAAATTACTTTAATGCCAAAGTTTTGGTGCTCAATCAATTTGTAGGTTTAAAAAAAAACAGTTTTTTAATATTTGTACTCGAAATCTGATAGTCACGTGATGGTTTCAAACCGGTTAAAACTGTAATGATTTAAATTAATTCGTATAAACAATGACTTGAAATATAATAAGGCTCTCACATGATAACTTAAAATCTGCGATAGTAGATTTCAATTTTTAAAATGTTTTATTATTGTGTATTAAATTCAACACATATAAAATTCCAAAAATAATTTACTTTTTTAATCTGAGTTTTTGTCAATATGATTACAAGAGCGCGAATAATAAGATTAAATTTATTTAATTATATTTTTATTTCGTATGTTTATTTATTTTAATTGTTTCATTGAATTAGTAATTCTGGTATTGCAAACGATTATAAAAAGTAACTTTGTCTCGCATTTATTGTTAAAAAAAATATCGTAGTTTGTATGAAATGACGTCATCTTCTTGCTCACGGTTTCTAACTTTAAAATAATTAATCTCGGTCTCAAAAGATTATCATTTGGGGCTTTTTTAAAATTCCTTTTTAGTTTTAACTATCACACTTTTGTCGTGTATTTTTATTTTGTATTTTTATTTATTTTAGTCCTTTCAATGAATTAGAAATTTTGATATTCCAAACGATTATAAAATAATTTTTCTTGCATTTATTGACTAAAAAAATATTACATTTCCTATTTATTTCATTTCAAATAATCATGCGCTCAGAATTACATTTTTCTAGTTTTTATTTGCGGTTCACTTTTTTTTAAATCAGAGTTTTTGTAAAGAGTTTTGTAACACTGTAGTAAAAGCTGATTTTTTGAGATTCTTGTGCAGATAAGAACTTATTTTCTTATACGAAATAAATTTTTGAAAAAATATCACATTTCCTATTTATTTCATTTCAAATAATCACGTGATGAAAATTATATTTTTATTTTATATAGAAAGTTTCTTATTTTTTGTAGTAATTCACTTATTTTTTTAATCAGAACTTCTGAAAATGTGATGGCAACATGTTATTAAAAGCTGATTTTTTTGACATCCTCGTGAAGAAAAAGTGTTATTTTTATTTTATGCGAAATAAATTGTTGAAAAATAAGATTAAATAAATGTTTAAAAATTCATTAAAAATAGAATTTAAATTTATAGGTCAAAACATCAGTATCATTAAAAAGCTAATTTTTTGAGCTTTAACTTAATGCAAAAATCAATTTTGCTGTATCATTTTCGGAAGTTATAGCGAAAAAACGTCAAAATTTCGCTTAGTTTTTAATTAATTCAAATTTTAATTAAAAGGGCTCCGAGTTGCACATTTCCGGCACCCAAGGTATACATGTACCAAATTTGGTAGCTGTAGGTCGAACGGTCTGGCTTGTAGAGCGCCAACACACACACTTTGTCCTTTATTATAAGTAAAGATAAAGATAAAGATAAATATTACTACGACTTACCAATGAAAATTGGCTGCCATATTTTTCAAAACTATTATCTTCCAAAATTAGGTTTTGAATAATCTTAAAGCTAAAATAAATAGCTTTTTAAGGATTTTAGTTTTATTTCTATGCAACGTTTTCTTTAATTTTAATTAGTTTTATGTTTTAGTACATAATTTATAATAATTTTTAATCTTGTGAAATTTAAATCGAACAATCAGTTTGGAAGACAATTGAATATTAATTTTTAAGTAATATTATCATTTCCACTCTTATTCTGTGGTATAAAAACTTTTTAATATGTAATTGTTATAATTTGTTTTGATTTATTCAAGTAATAGACTTTATCAACGAAAAGTCGATTTTTTTTTAAAAAAATGCATTCTATTAATATTAATTTCACATTTATTCATTGTTATTTAATTAACATTTAAACTCTTAAAAGACAGTAATTTGAGCCAACAAACTTATCGCCAATGGCGGCTAAATTTTGAAATATTTTAACTTTAATTTTGAAATGTTTTAACTTTAATGTGGCTGCCTCAAAAACATTTCTATAACTTTACATAAAATATTATATGGCTTCTTCAAAATTTCACACTAAAAAATTAGACGACATAGAAATTATTAAGCATTAATTAGTAACGTAAAAGATTATAAATAAAGGAATTAATTATAATGACATGATTTTTTAAAAAAATTTTTCATGAAAACATATGTTTGAAAGTGTGTATGCAGTTCTTGTTGATTACACGAGTTTCTTTCAAAAGGTAGATAATAGCGACTTGTAATTTGTGCGTAGCATTTTGTGTTACAGATCTAGATTAATTATACGGTTTTCAATTTTGAAAATTAATTAATTTTTAATGTTAATAATTAAGATAGCTTTTCTACCAATAGTTCAGAAATATTTACTGCACAAATTTTTTTCACCATCTTAAGAAATAATAATTTTATTTTAGACGATTCTAATTTCATTGTGTTTAAACTTTTTCTCTAACTTTAACATTCTCCTAAATTAATTTGTAACAATTAAATTCAGACTAATTTACTGTTTCATCAAAAATAAATAATAAATACTTTTTTATTTGGTAACGATGAGATATTAAACTACTCTGATTTTATTTATTTATTTTTGAATATTTCCTTTTATTTTTTACATATTTTTGGCGGAATGTTTTATTGATTTTAAACAAATTCTAAAATTTATTTAAATACATTAAAATTTCTTGTTCTCTTAAATTACAAATTAAGCAATATTTATAATTTTTTCCTGGTATTTCCCAAAAATATTTCGTTCCTTTCCGCTATCCTAAACGCCTTTTTGTCACCATATTAAAACTTTAAAAAAATGAGCCTTTCTCTGATATAAATTTTTTAAATAATTTATTTCTAATATTTTAATATTTTTTTCAAAGTTAATTTTATATGCAATGTTTTTTGTTATTGAAACATAAGAACACTTATAAAAGACTATCGCCAAAAGTCATTAGGTGAATTTCAGAAGAATATTAAAAGAAGAATTTAAAAGCAGACGATTAATGCTTTACTGCATATTCATCTAATTTATTTTCATGTATTTTTATTAGTGAAAAAATAAAAATTTAATCAATTGTCTCAAATATTTTTCATATTTCAAGTTTATCTTTATCTTTATCTTATATTATTATATTATATTATACTTATAATAAAGCACGATGTGTGTGTGTGAGTGTGTGTCTGTTGGCGCTGTACAGGCCAGACCGTTCGACCTACAGCTACCAAATTTGGTATATGAATACATTGGGTGCCGGGAATATGCATCTTGGAGCCCTTTTTTGAATTTTTAATTACAATTTTAATTAATTAAAAAATAAGCCAACTTTTAACGTTTTTTCGCTATAACTTCTGAAAATATTACAGCACAAAACTGATTTTTGTATCACGTTAAAGCTCAACAAATTAGCTTTTCAATGATACTAATGTTTTGACCTACGAATTAAAGCTCTATTTTTAATGAATTTTTAAACATTTAATTTAATCGGTTTTTTTTCAACAATTTATTTCTCAAAAAAAAAATAATAATAATAAAATTTTATCTTCTCTAGGATCTAAAAAAATCAGCTTTTAATAAAATGTTGCCATCACATTTTCAGAAGTTCTGATTTTAAAAAAAGTTAAATACTGCCAAAAATAAAACAGAAAAATGTAATTTTCATCACGTGATTATATGAAATGAAACAAATAAGAAATGTGATATTTTTAAAACAATAAATGCAAGAGAAAAATTTTCTTGATCGTTTGCAATATCAAAATTATTAATTCAATTAAAGAATTAAAATAAATTAAAATATATTACAAAACTGCGACAGTTAAAACTGAAAAAGAATTTTTATAAAAGCACCAAACGATAATCTTCTGAGAGCGAGATTAATTATTTAAAAGCAAGAAGTTTTAAACGAACTAGAAGATGACATCATTTCAAAGAAACGACAAGCAAAAAGCAATTGATAATAAGTATAAGTAAAATACTTTTGCATTCGTGTTTTTAATTTTTAAAACAATAATTTATGTTTTGGATTGTTTTTTTTTTACTTATGTGAAGAAGATATATTCAGCAACTCCAAGAATTCGTCCTCGTGATTGTAATTTATCTCCGCATTTTAATGAATTATGCGAAATAAAAACGCATCTGCTTTCAAAGATGCATAGGTAACGTTAAAAATATACTGGTAAAAGTAGGTCAGCTATTTGAAAACGCATCTTCTTTCAAACAAGCATACGTAATAATTAACAATGCAAAATTTGTAAAAGCATATAAAACTATTTTTACCCGCATATTTCGGAGACATCAACGAATATAGAAAAAATAAATCAACTATCATTCCAATTTAAACATATAAAAATGTCATTTTCTGCACGTGTCTGTATAAAATGAAACAAATATGAAACATGATATTTTTGGAAAATAAATGGATGGAGACGTTTTCTATAATATTTTACTATACATATATTACTAATCCAATTAAACAATTTTATTTAAGGCAAATATGGCTTAACATCTACAAGGCATCTTCTGTAATCGGAGCCCAACATCTAATTTCTTAATTTTTTGGGGAGAGACATAAATCTCTTAGCAGTTGATCCAATTGAAATATATAATTATAGATATAGGGGGAAAAATGCTGATGAATTAAATTTTTACATACATCATCTGCCCTGTGAATCATATTTAACAAAATATTGTTGAGACAATAAGTTCCTTAAATAAAAAAGTGGCATTCTAATCAACTAAATCAATAATCAAAGCTGATCGATCTATGAAAATTTCAACATAACTATTCGATAAAAATTGGCGATTTTAGATCACTTTATCAAGATCTCAAAGAAGCCAATCAGAGTTACTCTAGAATAATTGGTCTAGATTATGATAATGATGATTGTTCTAAACTTGCAATATTCAGAACTGAATAAATCAGCCAGATTTGAAGAAGATAGAAATGCTTATTTATTTATATAGAAGTTGAAATATTAAGAATAATTTACAAATATGAATCTATAAGACCAAAGGAATTTAAACCATAATTTTTTGAAATATATTTATAAGCCTAAAAAAATATAATTGATAGCATTGATATACATCTAAAAATAAAATTAAAATCTGAAGGTTTCAATTAACCTGTGAAATTTTTGCTGATTAATTCCTTAGGATATTATAAATTATAAAAAAAAATTATAATGTTTCAATTTCTGTAGTGGACATAAAACTTCATTGTCGGACTATTCTGCTTTCAGTTCTTAGTTTCATTTGAAGACGTGCTTGGATTGAGTAAAGAGGTCTTTATATTAATTGCAGTTTTATCATTTTCAATTTAATTTAAAAGTGAATTTTGCGTGCACTGATAGAAAATCAGAGAGAGATGCGGAGTTCAGAGATAGGACTGCCCAAGGCCTACATAATAATATAAGTGAATTATATGACTATCAAAATTTGAAGCTTAAAAATATTTTGCTGAAAAACTTATTATGAGACCAAGTTATATAAATAATCATTTAAACCTTTAGTCGGCATTAATATTGGCGAATCGACTGGTCACCAAAGGCGGCTTGTTTGTAAATAAAATTTGAAGTAATTCTATAATGAATTCTACTTAACGATGATTTTGGAAAAAATCTTTTTTCAATTCTTATTATTTCAAATATTGAAGGATTTTGTATATTATAATACTTTATATGAAAGTAGTTTTTGTACAAAAAATATTAGATGTGTAAGGATTATACTCCGGAAAATATTAGCTAGCATTATTTAAATAGGAAATGTATGTTCTCTTATAACAGCCTTTTTCACATAAAATTACTATATCTTTTAAGGAAAATTTTTAGTTTTAGTTTTATTTAAGTTGAAATTTTTTTGATCTGTTGCGACATGATGTTAAATGACGAAATAACATCCAATTAGGCTTCAATAAAATCAAAAATAAAACCATAATATTTTTCATTATAATGAACGTAAAAGGTTTTCAATTAATATATGGTAATGCTGTTTTTCTATTTATCAAATTAATCACATGATATACTCGTAAAATTTTTTCTAATAATTGTAGTTAAAAAATGGAAGAAAAATATACTAATTTTTATTTCACATCTGTTCTATTTTTTTTTTTAAAAAAAATGATAGATTTGACAATACAAGTTGAACTAATTCATAGAGCCATTCCAAAAACTGAGACAAATTGAAAGCAATTCCGGATTCTGCTTTGTCTTCAGTTAACACATTTTTATAAACCAAAATTCTCTCAAAACTTTCTTTTAACAGTAGTAATTTTTTCGCAAAAAGTGTACCAAAAAGTAATAAATCCACCATTAGTAGTACATGCATCATAGTTTGAAGTGCCTTAAATAAATTGTGAACTAAAAAAGAAATTAAAAACCTTTGATTGCATATTCCATACCCACAAGTTTTTGTCGAATAGCAACTGAAATGTTGTATATGATCTCTCTGTGACGTCATATTTTATCTTTTTTACTTGAAATCTCGAAATAAAAAGATACTACAAACAATAAATTACAACTACGGATTTACTGCCAAATCCATAGTACCGTAAATAGCATTGCTGCAACATAAATTATGATCTAACTAAATCAAATATTTAGTATAAGTCCTTATCTATTAAACTAAATAAACACTGGAACATCGAATTTATATAGTGTTACAGAAAAACCACCTTGACTCAAAGTGAAAAGCTTAGCTTGACTTTTCTCTTTCATATTATGTGTTAGTATCTATTTTCCACTAAGTTGTTCTTGTGTTCCAAATTACAACGAAAGGAGGGGCACAATATAGCTTATGAGGGTAAGTCACAGCCAATCGAAGGCACACGGATTTAAACCATATAAATGAATAACAGGACCGCCGCAACACCAACACTGGAGGGAACTCTGGTTGAGTTCTAATGGCCATCACTGGCCACGGTACAACTCTTCCTGTAGGAAGTCAGTCCCGTCATAGATGGGAGGGACCTACTCCCACGGTTCTGTGTCATTTGCGCTCAATCCCATTAGAGCTAACTCATTAGAAGGTGTCATTCGCGCTCAAGCCTTAAAAAGGGTACCACATTATAACTTTTATCTTTGTATGTAAAATTTGGCGATTTTACAATGTGCGCCATATGGTAATCAGTCATCGTCACAGTGAGAATGACACTCCATATCTCTGATAACGAAAAAAGGCTGCCGTGGGAAAAATGCTAATGACCATTACCGCGTTTCAAACGATTGATAAAAGTAATAAGTAGAGTGAGCGAAATTTGCTTTAAAAATTTACTATAAAGGAACATGTTCATAATTTTCCTACACTGAAGACATTTATAAAAATTATAATTCTGATGCACGTAATACAAATTTAATCTATCAAAGTGAACTATATTTTTTAGTTTTAGGAGGATTTTATCTTTTTATGTCTTAAAGTTTAATTTTATTTAACAAAATGAATAAAAAAACATAAAAAGTGTTTTTTATTCAAATTTAAATGGATATCAATAATGTTTAGTTCTTTCAATATGTATGTATGCTTTTATGTATATATATTCTACAAACGGATACTTGAAATGAGCTAATGTACTTTTTTAACGTTAAAGTTGTTCAAATAAATTAGATTTTTTTGCAAAATAATAAGCGCTTCGTCTACAATAAATTATAAGAATCATATTTAAAATTAAAAAAAAACAGTTGCTGGGTAATTATCGAGGGGAAAAAAGCATGTTTTCAAATCGAAAGTTGTTGATAATTACTGAAATTCCTTCAAATCTGAAATACATTACTTCATTTCCTAGCCCATTTACTGTCAGATTTAACTATACATAATCTAATGTACCACAAACGATATCTAAATGCAGCATCTACACGTACTACATTAAAGCGCTTGATTCTCAGATACAGCATCATGTGCTAAAGTTCTATTCGCAGGTAATAAAGTAGTAAATTTCTGTCTAATTTTTTTAAAAGCGGTAGCAGCCAATTTTAATACCTATTTAATACCAATTTAAAATCTATCCTAGATCTAAGCATGAAAGAAAGCTAGACATTAAATATGTTACTTTATATTTTATTCCTTCCTTTTTTATCCTTCTTTTTTCATCTCTGAATTTCTTGCCAAAAGTATAGATTCATGTAAATTTAAC
>JAOUZG010016652.1:123902-146892 GCA_026289955.1 Argiope argentata | reverse complement strand
ATATATATATATAATGAAAAAACACATTTAAATGATTTGCTGAGAATAAATAGCAGAGTCGTGGCCGAAATCATGGAGAATACAGGTTGCATTTTTAGTTATTTTTATTCCATCACGGTAGCAGGCATTATTTACAAGCGAAGGCCACAACACCAAGACAATCTTAAATACCAAGACTTATATCTAAACTAAGAAATGAATTAACTTTATCAGTGGATATTTGATAAATCATTGCTGATTAATTCAAAAAGTCAGTCCTTATATCACACGAACCCTATCACATATGCCTAAGTGTTATTAATAAGTGTTATAATGCAATTCTGAATAGGTGTCGAAGGAGTTAATTTGGAAAAAAATTTTATGCCCTTTAATTAATACAATTCCAGGATATTTTTTAAAATAATTTATTGAAAAGGTTATAAATATGTTATAGGCTTTAGCGAAGCAGAAATAGAATTCAAACAGCTTGAAATTAATAATGGTAGGTTATTCTTTTTTGAGGGGTGGAAGGAGGCTCCCCCAAGGGGGCTTAAATTAGAATTTAAATTATTTTCTGAATTTGATGTTCAGATCAAGAGGTCTATCCATACTCTCAGAAAGCATTTGTAATCATTAGCATTAATTGGAGTTGGAAAAAAACTAAAGAAAAAAATTATAATTTATATAAAAAGACACCAAACAATATGTGTGCTTTTATATCTTGAGGAATAAACGAATAAAAAAAAAGAAATGCTACAGTTCATAAAATATCAAACTTGAGTTTAGATTTTATATGTTGATAGGAACTAGAAAATCAAAACCCATTTTGTACTATTGAACTGATTTAATGAAACTGATTTAAATAAATAATGTAATTTTATTTCTACTAAAATGACATAAAACTTGAGTACTAGCGAGTTTAAAAACATAAAATGACATGAAAGCTAAGGAGATTTAAAAAATTTCACACTTTTATATCTACAATTATTATAATAAAAACTTTATACACCTATATTTTTAAACAACCAGTTTTCAAACATTATTTCAATTTCCTTCCAGATATATTGCAAATATTTGACATATTAACAATTATTTTATAGGTTTGCTATTCTAAAATTTAATATTATAGTTTTTAGTGACAATTTTTAAAAGATTATTTAATTATTTTTGACTATATCACAATCAGGGTGGATATTAAGATTTTTTCCATATTTAGTATAAATTATAGTTTGGCATAGTATAATATTCAAACAAATTAAGTAGTTCTAAGGAAAGGCTAAAAATGTAATAATTATTTTATTTTCATTTTTAAAAATTTCAAATATTGATGGTAATTTGGACATTTGCTTGCCTTACATTTATATGAGGGAAAACAAACTTTATTTCATTTTCCGTTGAAGACAATTTTAGTTAAATTACATAAATTGTTATATAATTATTCAATTTATTTGATGTTCTCTATATAAGGAGTCTTTTCCCCAACTGAAATATTTGACTATTTTAAGAAGGATTTTTTAAAAGCATAACTGCTGTTTAAATTTATAATTTGCAAATAAATATTATAATTTCATGCTCAATAATTTAGAATATTTGAAGCATAATATCTTATCAAATGTGATAGCAAATAAGTGTCTGTAATAAGTATTAAGGAAATGCGTTTGCTTTTAGTTTCATCATCATCTTTAAGATAATTAGATAAAATTATTTAGCAGTAGACATGTGCGTTTTAAAAATTTCTTTGAAATACTTCAACATTGTAAAGTGGTTATTCAATGTATCAATTAAAAAAACTTGTAATTATATATAAATAGCTTATTAAGAAAATGCTATTATTCAAATATATAACACAAATCAAATAAATTATTTCAATTCAACAGTTTTTAAAATACACAAAATATTCTCTTTCACACAGTAACTTAAATACAATTTTAACCATTGATGGTAAGTAGAAAGATTAATATATGCACAAAAAGTTAGAAAGAGTAACCAATGCATGAAAAAATATTCATATTACCTAAAAGCATTTTATTTCTTCAAGTTTACACCTTCTTAGTTTCTTCAATTCTATTTTATTACTAAAAATTATTTTTCAACTATTATTGAACTATTTTTCAATTATTATTAGTATTATTTTTAAAAAAATCATATAAAAATTTATTAATCATTGCTTTAAAATAATTGTATAACAATTTTGTTATATTAGCAAGAGTTACAAGGCAGCTCTTTAAGTCCTTTTCAAAAGAATATTTTTCTACTTTTCGGTTTATTCTATCATCTAGATCAGGGATGCACAACCTATTCTCCGCGGGCCAAAATTGGCCCACATAGCCTTCGAAGTTGGCCCGCGAATGTTGTTAATAAAATATGACTAATTTAGAATGAAATGAGAATTTTTTCAAATGAAAAAGGATAAAAATCTGAAAAGAAAACGATTCTACATCAGAATAAATAATTAACAGTTGTTCATTAGGTTTATTTACTTTTTATTACTGAGCTTTTCAGTTTGTTCCCTTCATGGCTAACGGCGAGTACGATTTTCGTATAGGAGAAGCTCACGGACGTAAAAAATTTCCACACATGAAAATGCAGTATGAGGATCCAATTCAAATCTTTCATAAAGCATTTGATGATCGGTTTTCAGATTTTGAAAAGTGCAAAACGAAATTTGATGAATTTTCTTCTCCATTTTCTTTTGATGTTAATCTAGTGGATGAGAGTATGCAGTTAGCCTAAATTGATTTACAGAAGTATGATTTTTTTCAAAAGTCAGTTCAAAGGTAAACCGATATTAGAATTTTATAAAGATTTGCTATAGGAATTTTTATGCTTAAAGAAAAATGCAGCTGCATGTGCAACTTTCTTAAAAGCACTTACATTTGTGAGCAATTCTTAAAGCACTTACATTTGTGATTTTCTCACTAATGAATTTAAACAAATCAAAATTAAGAATGAGATGAGAACCTTTCTGCTGTTCTACGCATTACTACAACTAATATTAAGCCCAGCATAAAATCAATAACTTTAAATAAATTCATTATTTTTACTAATTTCGATTATTAATTTTTTTCTCAAAATTTAAATTGTGTTTTCTGTATAATTACCAAAAGGTTTTCCTCTGTTATTCTATTTCAAGTTTGCACCCTTTTTAGCAGAAATCTCTTTTTTTTTTAGGTTTAGGTAATCGTAGCTATAATGTTTGTGTTTTATTCATTTATTTATTGCATAATGTGTGCATGAATAAAATAAATAAAGTAATAATTGTAATTCATGCGTATTTCCATTAAAAAAACTCCAATGTTTTCGCGTTTTTAATATTTTTTAGCATTCAT
Organism: Argiope argentata; assembly: GCA_026289955.1. Classification (NCBI taxonomy): domain Eukaryota; kingdom Metazoa; phylum Arthropoda; class Arachnida; order Araneae; family Araneidae; genus Argiope; species Argiope argentata. The sequence goes on along the minus strand of JAOUZG010016652.1, from coordinate 143,584 downwards.
GTGCTTTTTTGGCCCCCGCCATGATCTCTTTTCATATTTTGGCCCCTCATCCTGAAAAGGTTGTGCATCCCTGAGCTAGATTTATATATTTTTTCGCTCTCCCTTTTCCATCTAAATTTAATCTAACCCCTAATCTAAAATAAACTATTAAAAATGTATGTAGCGTTCTTAAAGAAAATTTTACAGTTTTACCGTGAGAAAAAAAATCGAATATTTCGAAGATAAGGACCCTTAACTATGTCACTTAATCTTATCAATGTGAGAAACGTGCATTCTCTTTAGCCCCTCTAGATGCACCCCAAGTTTTCCTGCCAAAGGTGATTAAATTGCAGTAAACCTACCATGTGAACGCAAATGACACCCTCTAATGAGTTAGCGTTAATGAGACTGAGCGCAAGTGACACAATCCCACTCCCACCAATCAGTATACCCCCCAGGGTGGTGGCATCGAACCACCATATCGGAAGTATCTCATCCTCATTTCTACATGCCCTTCGGGGGGATAGCTTCTGATGGCATGGTCCCCTGAGCACCTGAGGGCAGAAGTCTGACTTCTAGCTCACACGAGACACAAAACCTGTTTACGGGACGGACTTCATCCATGCATTTTATTCATTCATTCACAGATCGTAAATTAGATCTGAAATAGTGAACGGTCACCTCTGACCCAGTACCCCCAGTGGTATTACTCTCGACATAGAGGACTTTGCGACCACGACAGATTTAACGAGTGCCAGCCACACACACACGGAGAATCTTCGGCCGACGAGTTTCGAACTCGCAACCTAAGGAATACGAGTCCAATGCTCTACCAACCAGGCTATCCCGACCCATTTTCCACTAAATGTTCCGTCTTTATTTATATAATTGTTCTGAATATTTAATCATAAGGTATCTATCGTCTTTGTTAGCTGATCATAGTTCGACACAATGTGGTTAGTCTCAAAATAGATCTCAAGTAGCTTCAAAACGGAATAGGATTCTAAATAAGCTATTCTATGTACTTTACATTTTTAATTATTGAATGAACTGATAAATATCCTCTACAGTTGTGCAGCGCGACAGCAATATAGTGATATAAATTCACCAATCCTTTTGTGCACCAGAAAGGATCAAAATATCATGCATCATATTGAATAAATAACTGAGTTCTTAAATATAAACAGCTACTTTGACCCATTCGAAGGCACACAGAAACATCGAATGATCTGAGCACTACGACAGCATAGGTGGTATTACGGTCGAGTTCTAAAGATCATCGCAGGTCACGGTATAACCACTCCTGCTGGAAGCACATTCCATCATTAATAATGGGTGACTGACTTTACACCATTTCTGCATCCACCAGGATGGCGAGAATCAATCATCATACTGGAAGCTTCTAGTCTTCATATCAGACGTGCTCCCTAGGGATGGGATATTGAGTAGTTAAACTATGTCATTTATGTTGTGATAATTCTACTATTTTTTCCCCGAATGACAGCGTTTCTCTTTCTTTGGCAGAGAAGAACATCCACCACAACATGTCTTCCTTCGCCGAAACTGCAGCTCTGGGCTACCTCAAGTCACAGGCGATCGAATTCGTCAAGTATCCTTTTCTCTTGCTGTCTGTTACTGGACAGACAAACATCATTTCCTATCATTATCAGTTAATATTTTTTTGTTTCAACCTTTAGATTAATTCAGTAAATGCTAATGCCTTGAAAACAAGTGTGACATTCCAGCATCAAAAACCCATGTTTTAAATTCATGGTTGATCCTATAATTGTAATTGAAATAAAAATCTTATAAATAAAGAAATTGCTAACTTTGTTACCCAATCAAAAATATACAAGCAAAAATCCTATGAACTATAAAATAATGACTACTAGCTTTTACCCTCGCCTTTGTATATATATGAGAACTGGCGGTCTGATCATAATGTAAAATGTCACCAAACCATATCATTATGATGCCGTTGAAAACAATTTTCGCCAAAAAAAAAATTAATAATTTATCGCCAAATTTTAGCGAAATGGCCGAATGTAGAGCGTAAGACAGCAGTAGCATTTCCAATCGTAAGCTTTCGATGAACCCTGCAGCAAATTAACGGAAATGTAGAAAAAAACCAATAAAGGCATAATAATGGAATGCCCGCAAAATAATTTAATCGAAAATAATGAAAGTGGGCGAAAGAAATACGTACAGATGGAAAAAATCAAGAGAAATGAACAAGAAAGATCAAATTACAGTAACATAAAAAATGAGAGGCAATGTAAACCCAAACAAAGCTCTACCGAAAAATTGCCAACCTCACAAAGCACCAAATAGTTGCATATCAAAGCTTAGCCCACACAACTAACCTAAAAACCATTTATTTACAGTGTGTACGTCAAATAAAACTAAACATCAAACCAATTATTCAAAATCGTTTTGTTTATTAGTCTGGTAAAACAAAATCATGCCGTATTAGTTTAAAATACAGATCTCAACTAAAAGAACACACTGTGCATGTTCATTTTCAACGTCAATAAGAACAACATGAATCCTTGAATTTTCTACGCCATTTGGGGTAACATAATACAGATTAGAAATTTTCTTTTCTTTTTTTCGGTTTCATTTTAGTTCAAAAGTATTTCAAAATGAATCTGAAAGATCGATTCATTAATAATGTTTAATTTTAAATGCATCAGACACCAAGACAATAAGCAGAATCGTTTGAAATAATCAGTTGAAAACATGCTAAGCCTAGCCTCATTCGTGTGGGGAAAAAACAAACCGAATTCGTACTCATTTGGTGTAGGGAAAATGAAGATTTTTGGCGAGAAAGCTAGTTTTTAATGAATTAAAAATTAACCACTCGATAAACCAGAATAAATATTAGCCTATGTTCTATTCTAAACTATAAACTGTCTCTGAGCTAAATTTCATCCAATTTCATTCAGCCGTTCCAGCGTGATTGAACCACATCATCCATCCATCCAAACTTTCACATTTATAATAGTAGTATAAATATTTTTGGCTCACGCTAAATTATCAAAATCCTTTGGAAGCAGAACGAGCTAGGGTTGATGTTACTCCCTAAATCTATTTGATTAGATGAATCCTTTCGTTACTATATAAAAGGCAAGAATGAAGTAATATTATAAAATGCACAGGAAATGAAAAATTTGTGAAAGGTTTGATTATTGGAGAAAAAAAAGGCTTGTTTGCAACATCAATCAAATGGACTATAGAGAAGGTGAGACGAACCTTAAAATTCAGTATTCAAAGTCTTTTTCCCATGGAGTGAAAATCATAGAATCAGTTTAGTACTAACTTAATTTTCACTATCTGGAGAGCAATTCTGGCGTGCTTATTGAACAACTGAGGAAATCGAACACTGCGAATACAGAAAAGAATTACTGTAATTCTCAACGATTATGCCAGACTCCATACATCTTTGCTTCCTTGGGAAAACATTTTAAAACTCAATTGAGATTTAGTGCCATATCGATTTTATATGGTCCTGATTCTGTTCTGTCAGGCTATCATTATTTCCTTTTTTACCATAAAAATATGCATATGAATAAAAGGAATAATAATAACAATAATTAGTTATATTTATATTATAATTGTATCCTCTATACTACTATTATAAATGTGAAAGTTTGGATGGATGATGTTAGTCAATCACGCTAGAACAGCTGAACGAAATTGGATGAAGTTTAGCACAGAGATAGATTATAGTCTTCAGAAGAACATAGGGTAATTTTTATTCCGGTTAATTGAGTGGTTAATTTTTTATTTATTAAAAACTAACTTTCTCGCCAAAAATCTTCATTTCCCCTCCGCCAAATGAGTAAGAATTTGGTTTGTCTCAAAGGAATGAAGTTAGGCTTAATATTGTTACGTTTTTAGCGTAGCGGGTTCGGATTGAATGGACTTTACTTGAATACAGCACAAACAAATTTGATTACAGCTACTTACAGTTATTTATAGGGTGACTCGATAAAGTAAAAATTTCAGATAAACACAATCCAGCAGTCACTAACAGCGTAAATGTAAGCCTTATATACAATAAACACAGACTTCAAAACAGCTATCGTATAGCACAGCAAACAGTAAATCACAGCGAGTTCAATTATACAACGTTTACAGCAAAAGTAACACAGCTCACTAATCAGCTAGTTCAGTGAGTCGCTTCTTTTTCGAGAGAAAACTCTCAACTAACTAAACTATGAGTCCATTTATAGAGGCACCTAGCCCCGCCAGGGGCTTATCCTTTGACTTGGTAGTAGTTGATGTCAGCGCTGCTGGTGTCGAACTGCCATGGACTGGAAGGAGACCTGGAGATCCCGTGTGGGGTGAGAAAGGAGAGAAGGTGAGAGGAAAAGATGCTATTGGCTGGCGATAAATCCTATATATAGCTTTGCGAGAATTTTTGCTCAATAGTTTAGGGATTGACTGGCTTGCAAATAGAGTTGAATAGTATTAAAAACTTAGCAGTGGGGTCATCATTATTTTTCATATCTTTTGCAGCTTTTATTAGATTGGGGAATAATTGGAACAGCTTTTTAATCTCATTAAAGGCCTCTATCATTTCTTTTAATTCCTCGGAAGAGGGGATGCTATCTTGTGCCTTGTCATTCTGGGGAACGAAATTTTGTTGGGGGAGGTTTGTTCTAAGGGAATTAGAGTAAGAAAAGTTAGGTTTCCGCATGTTTGAATTAAAGTAGTTTGTTGTATTTTGCGGGGGGGGGTGTTTAATTTGGGGAACTTGGGGTAACCTCTATACGCTGCTGTGTGCCCTAGTTGCTCGCAGTTTATGCATTTGGGTTCTAATATTTTTTCGCTGAAACTAACTAAACTACAGCAACTCGTCCATTATATAGCAGAGCGAGCGAGCGCGTGGAAACAGACGGAGCTTCATGAAAAATCCAGTGACTACCAGACTATTCTTTTCGCCAAATCAACTCGGTTGGCGCCAAGCGTTTTCACAGTCGTCGCCAACACCTTCTCTTTCGCCCGTTTGTAACAATATGTTTTCGACCGATTATTTCAAACGATTCTGTTTATTGTCTTAACGTTTGATGCATTTAAAACTAAGCATTGTTAATTAATCGATTTTTCGGGTTCATTCAGAATTATTTTTGAATTTAAATGAAATCGAATAAAGGAAATTTTTAAAAAACTTCAAGCTGTAATGCGTTATTCTATCTGGTGCAGGAAATTCATACATTAGCGTTGTCCCAATTGGCGTCAGACTGCCAGTTCTCACACATGAATATCAAAATTTCCACACGAAGGAAATTGTGACTAAAAGCTAGTAATAATATATACTATATTATAAATAATAATAAATAATACGTTTAATTGTCGTTATCGCAAGTATATAAGTGTCAATATCATAAATAACTATACCTTAAGTACAATATTTAACTCAATAATATATCTAATTTTTAGATATCTTGTTAGACTATTGTTAACTTTTGAGATGTGGTGAGCGATCTATTTTTCTGGCAAATGAATGTCGTAATGATTGGGCTTCCTACCTCTCTTGGTCTGGTACATTCCCACCACAAGAATCATCATCTAATGTGCTGGAATTCATGGCTTTGACACTTGTTTTTTCCTCCCCCAAAATCCAGATTTTCTGATTAAATTTTCATTTTATACATAACAAGTGTGACTTTATCTACGATCATAGATTATCTCTATAGATTATAGATTAGTATTAGTTATACATTGAAGGCTATCTCGTATAATTAAACAATAATAATCAAGCAATAATTATAACATTTGAGTATAAATAATTAGCAAAGCTGTAATAATTCAACAATCATAAATAATTATGTGTAAGTGGAATTTTTCTAAAATACCAGGAAAAGTTTGTAGCACGATATATTTTCCTTAACCCTTTTTAAAGCTACAACAAGCGCCAGATGAGTCGCATCTATCCCAAAGGAACCCGAGCTGATTCGAGTAACTACATGCCACAAGTAAGTTGAAATTCGAATGCATCGCCGACTTTTCAGCATGTGGATATTCCAGTGGCTAAACAAAGCTAAATGCCAAATTATTTTAATAGTATTAATTGAGATCTTTAGAAACAAAGTCTTCTATTCCCAAATGACCCAGTCAATATGCTCAAGTCACAGTTAATATGGTATATGTTGATCCTCAGTTAATATAAGTTAATGTTAATACATGTTGACTGTCTCTTCTACTTTTAATAGTTTAGACTTTTTCGTATCATTCAAACGAAAACTTCAGGACGTAAATTACTCCAATGTTTCTCTTCTTTTAAAACTAGAAGTTCTGTATGAAGTCAGATTGGACTAAAACTTGCTTAGAGGTACCCGTAAGGTGTTGCCCGTGACATAGCATCAAAAAAAGAAGAAAGAAGCTTTAAACTTAAGTCTAGCCTCCACCCGATATGACGTGGTCATGTTAGGCAACATCAGAGTGATAGCAGGGGGCTCAGGTGGCAATTGTCCCCCTGTCGAAAGCCTCTTGCCCCCACCTCCCGTCGGCGAGATATTTAGAGTTTCGTCGGCAAAAATGTTCACCATTTCAGGAAGGTTGTAGAGAGCTGCGCATTATCGAATATGATTATTTAAAAGCCTCCTTGAAATTAATATCTTGTAAACAATCGAATATCCAAGAAATGGTTAAATTGTTCAGACTTTATTTGGCAAAATATTCTATAGGGTGGTAGATCAATAATATGCCTTATTTTATAGACAATTTTTGATAGAGCAACTAAATATTGAAAATAATGTATGTCAAACACATATGTTAGGCAGATTTTCAGACATCTCATTCAAATGTCGTTCATTCAGTTTATAATTTGTACTACTTTTGACAATATAACCGACCAAGGTGATAAGCTAATTTATTGACACTTTTCGATCAATCGACTGTAAACTCAATGCGACGAATGTCGAAGAAGTCTGCAGATTTCAATACATTTGAATAAATAGTCTTTCGTTTAACTTATAATTTGCACTTATTTTGGCAATACATCCGACAAGTGAATGAGATATCTCATCATATCGCATAACAACATTTTTTTTTACAAATATACAATGAACAATGAAAGGAAGTGCCAGTACCTGAATAAAAAAAGAATCTAAATAATACTTGAATGAATTCTTGCCGCCGCTTCTAGGCAACATGAAACAAACAAAAATATGCTTAGAAATGATCAAAAATAGACACAAAACAATTTTTGTAGTACACTCCAGAAATATTTAGAATCCTACAAAGGTAAAAATAGGATATGTTTATAGACAAAACACAGGCGACCATTTCGCTCCTCAGGAGATTCATTCTGTCTCCGCAATTGAGTTGCAGTTTGATTTAAATAAAGACGGTTATTTCACTCATTAAAAGACTCTCCTTCCTTTATACAATTGATGACTTAAAAAATAAGAATATTCTCACATGATTACCTGAAATTAAAATTAACATGAAAAGAAGTTTTTCCAAAATAAAGATAAACAGTGATATTAAAAAAGTAACCAATTTTTATCCCAAACCATACATAGAGGTGTTAAAGGAAAAATTTCCGGCTGGGTATAACTCGTTTGAAGAAGAATAATATCGATAGAAGTTTTTGGAATAATTATTTAATGATAATTTGAAATGGTAGTGTAATGAGTTCATGGTGATTCAAATGGGAATCTGAAATAATGTAAGATTATCAAAAAGAAACCAAAATCAGAACATGAGAACGTGGTTCGTACCAGATAATAAAAATATGAAAAAAAAATTAGAAGAGCACAACTTTATATGTATAACCGACCACTTCCCACAACCAATAAAAGAAGCAGCAGCGACGGGACTTGTTGTGGTCAATTGCTGCCTTTAACTTAACCCTTTGCATTCTATGGTGCTTCTTGGGCACCATTCAAGACGGTACATCATTTTGACGTTTCATTTATTTCTTAATTTTGATTATTGAAAATACCTACAGAATGGTCAAGAGTCATAATTTCCCTAACGCCATCCTGTGCCCCTGGTGCATATAACGCTAAGTTATCTAACCAGTTTTATTTGCACAAGATGGGAGAAAAAGAAAAAATTGTTAAAGGAAAAAAAGAGAGAGACGATACAGCATTCAGGGATTTCCAGATGTTCCATCGGTGTCAAATCTTACACGAATCTGTTCAATTTTTTTCTGAAGTTATAAATGGATAGAGGGGACCAGAATACTGAAACAAATGGTGATTATGGGTTGAACTTACAGGGGAATTAGGTTACCAACTGAAAAAGGGGGTAAATTGACAAATTGTGAGCATATGTATGGCAAATAAGCAATCACTATAGAGTCAGAAATACGTAGAGGCCATCTGAGTCCTGAGGTCGTGATTTCCAACATGGGATCTGCACTTTTGAGGGACTTTTTAATTTTGGTTGATTATTACAAGGTAAATTCTTGTCTCCACTATTGTAGGTCTTGAAGAGGTCTTGGTATTTATGAATATGGTTTACTATGGAGAGGATTTTGCCGCGTGAAAGGATGTTTGATGCAACTCCCCTGTACCTTTTTTCTTCGAGACTTCTTTCTGGCTTCCTCATGTGCCGTGAGAGAATGAGTAGGCATTCTGTGGCATAGTGAATTGGAGAACCTATTTCCCCACAGCTACAGCAAGGAGAGTTGGCAAGATGGAATCTGTGTAAGTATGTCGGGAAAGGGCCGTGTCCAGTGAAGAAAAGGACATTCGCTCTGTCCCAGTTGGCAGCGTAGAGATAAACTTTCGGTATTATGTTATATGGGGAACGGCCTGTTTCGCCTTCTTCCCATTCCTTTTGCCATCTTGTCATCATCTCGGTTTTGAAGAATTCTCTTCAGATGACATTTTGGAAGCTTCATTATGTTCCGATCTTCATTGCCCTAGCCGCTGTTTTTGGCTAGTTTGTCCGCCGCTTCATTCCCGTCATAGCCTACATGTGCCTTGATCCATGAAATTTTAATGAGGGGATTTTCAAGAAGAAGGGAGAAGGTGTCTCTTGGCAATTGGCTATTAGATTTTGGAGAGCTTGAAGCTTGTATAGTTGCTTTATTGTCGACATAAATAGTGATTGGATCAGATGAAGGAAGAGAGATTGCGTAATTCACTGCTCTATTGAGTGCTAGGAGCTCAGCTTGGAAGACCGTGTTTTCTTTCAATAGGCTGGTTGACCACTGGTGACTGCATCCTGTATGACACAAAATGCTGCCCCAACTCCTGTTGAAGATTTTGATCCATCCGTATATATTCCGAGTCTAAAATTCTGAGACCCACCGTCTTCCAACGAAATTTGATGGGCATGGAGATGTTTGTAAGGGTGTGACGTCCAGCCCGAAACTCTGTATTCATATTCACATGGGTTGATGTGTGGAATATCATGAACGATTCCATGGAGTCTGTACAGTTCAGTCATTCTTGCAATCATTTGAAGTTGTAGATGAAGAGGAGGCAAGCCAAGGATAACTTGAAGATCTGCCGTAGGAGTGGTCTTATACCCTCCCGAAATTGCTAACAAAAAGCCTCTTTGGATGGAAGAAAGCTTTCTTGCTAATCGAACCGTCGGGTGAAGGCACCAAACTGCTGCTCCATGTGCAAGCATCCTTTCAATGACTGCCCTGTACAAAAATTTTCTGTGCCGATGTTTTATTATCCAGGATTTGCCGGCTATTTTAAGAAAATTGAATTGCTGTTGTTGTGCTTTCAATGATAAGTACTTTAGGTGAGTATGACAGTAAAGAGACAGAGAAATTCAATTTTAAACACTCATACGCACAAATTCGGGGCAATAAACAAGCCCTTGTAAATTGAATGATTATGCATCGAATTGCTTTTCTGAGTGCAAAGGGTTAATTAATCCATATCACTGTCCGATTCATCTAACTGCAATCCTCTTGGTGGCAGTTGGCCTCCTGTTTCAAAGTGGTCTCTGACTTTCCTCATCATCCCTCCATACATCTACTATCCTGTTTAACAAGGAGCATATCCTCATAATCGTGAATGCGTTGTTGGGTTTCATTTTATTCATTGCCTTTTGGAGATTATTATCAAATAACAATTACAGAGTGAGTTGGTGCTTTTTAAAAGAGAATTGAAATCAGATCTTCTATGTTTTCGACAGATCTTCTGGAATGCTGGATGCCAGATGGTCGCCCTAAACTTCCAGACCTCGGACCTGCCGATGCAGCTGAACCAAGGGAAATTCGAGTACAACGGAGGCTGCGGGTGAGATTGTACACCGTTTCTTTCTCATCAGAAAACGGCCAAATGCATAAACAAATTACAAAATGCCTAAAGATTAATTGAGAGTGAAAATAAGGTTATAAATATTATCCCAAAATTAAAGCAAGATTTGAATTTGCCGCTGTTCGAGAGGTAAAGTGTTGGCAACCCTATTAAAACACCATTTGACAACTCATAGTTTAGGGTTCGCAAAAATAAAGCTTGATGCGATAAGCAAAGTTTCATTGCTGAACAATATTTCAAAATAATGAAAGTTTGGCGACAACATAACGAAATTTTTAACAATTTACCCCCTAGATCAGGGGTTCTAAAAAGGAGGGTCGTGACCCCCCCCTGGGGGTCGCGAGATGTGGAAGAAAAGTTCAAAGAAAATTAATTTATTGCTATAATTTTCATTAAAAAAGAGCACACATAAAACTTTTAATACACATACAAGTTGCTTTTTGTATTCTTTTAGTTAATGGGATACATGAGCTTGTTTGGAATGAACCCATTTTTTAATGTCTGGAATGAGCTTTGTAACACTCAAAACAATGTCATTTTTCAGTGTCAAACGATTTCTTGATATTGTTTTTAAATTTATCATTATTAAGAATCCTTAATCACAGTTGTAATGTATAGAAAATGGCATCAAAGTTTTTAATGCTGTTTTGGGCAATTCTAGGTATTTTTCTTTTATACATATTCAAAATTTGTCGATATAAGCTTTATTAAAAGTTACTTTAGCTGACTGATCACTTGAAATTTCTATCAGTTGATCATGATGACGGACACTTAGCTCAGCTTTTGTTAAGGCTTGCTCTCTGAACGGATTGGCAATCCACACAACCCCACTCATATCCTTAACTGGAATGTATTCTGTAAACTGTTCAATCAAAGTTTCGAGATGAGATGATACTAGTAAGGAGAGACATGAAGTGCCAAGGGATGTCTAAAGTTTAGACAGAGTTAACTCTGTCTAAACTTTAGACAAAGTTAAAAAACTTTGGGGGGTCGCCAGAATTCTAGTCTAAAAAGGGGGTCACAATGTCTAAAAGTTTGAGAACCGCTGCCCTAGATCCTGGGATTTGGGCCTTGGATATCCTTAATTTGGTTATTACAAATCACAAGTCAATGACAACAAGCAAGCGTGAATTAAAGAACAAAATTCATCACTACTTGAATGAAAGTTAACCGCATTTATGTTTTTTTTTTATTAATAATAATGGCACTTGCCATGGACAAGCGCTCTGACCACTGTCAGCGATTTTGAGCCGAATCAGTGTTTCTTATTTCTTTTAGCGCCAACTAGGGCCAAGATTACGACTTTAGCTACACACTCATTGCATTTGCTTGCACAGCCCCTTTTTATAGCGGGGGGACATTCATACATCCCACAGATCGTGCACAGAAAAACTACCATGCCCTGACCGAAACTCGAACCCGTGAGGTCCAGATCACGAAGAAAACGCTCTACCTCCATATGCTAGGATACCAGCGCACATTTATGTAAAATAGTCAAGTAAAATTTCAAAAGAATCCGTAGGTGAAAGTAAAGCTATGAAGGCCTTTTGCCCTATGTTATATTCCATACATATAGGAAAGGTGTCTAGGGGTTGCTAAGTAAATGTTAAAAATTGAAAGCGACAAGTTTAAACAAACACTAAATTTATTTAGCCAAAACACAAATTAACACTAAACAAAATAACAACATTTAACTTATTTACAAAAGAGAAAAGATTTTACTTAAGAGATAGCAGAGCATTATTTTGGTTAAAGGTGAGGACACCAATAGCCCTAATTTTAGGCCTAGTGCATCCGTTTAATGCAGAAAAAGTTAACCGAACCTCACCCTTTCACATTCCCAAATGACAACTGACCTCTTTTCCGAAGACAGAAGTTCCTTAAGTAGCAAAGTCGATACTCTGACGTCACTAACAGATGATGTATGAATTGAAATGATTGGCGTCTCCATCTTTTACAATAATTAGGAATTAACAATTAAATCGATATGTAGAGTTATATTTTCACCAGTTTCGAAAACATTTAAAATTAATTTATCTTGGTTAATTGGAGATTATTTAGAGTTCTCAATATCTATTCCTACATACATAACTCTATGCTGTGTATTTTACGATTCAATAAAAATATAGCAATGCAAAGAGATACGACCGTGTTTTTTTGTATTTAATTCAAATTTTGAGAAACTTTGTTCTGTTGTGTAAATCTTTCGTTGTGTCCAAGATTTACTCCATGAATGGTGGCAAATTCAAATTTGCGTCAATTTTTGGGACACCCATTACTATCTATAAATGGCTCTTCGCTATGATTTGACGAAGCAAATCGAAAACCACATTTTCCAAAACCGTTATCTAAAAAAATAATGTTTGCATTATTTTAAAACTGAAAAAAATATTTTTTTTAATTATATTTCTTTAATTTCCTTGTGGGTTTTTTTTTCTTCATTTTATTTTTAACAATTTCATTTGACACACTGACTGTAAAGATATTTTTTAAATTATAAGAAAATTCAAATTCATTCTTCAAAATATTCAATCACTTGCTTTTGCCAACACGAAAATTAAAATTTCAATAATTACATTATTTTGATAATAATTCCGAAGTAAAATTTTTACCCTCGCTTCTGTTTCACTCATTTTTTTCTTGCATTTACAATAATTTAAGCACACTTATAAAATTGAAGCTCCTAGTTTTATAAAATAACTTGGTAAACTTTAAAAAATTCATTTCATTCCAAAAGAGTCAGTTATAAAGGCGAACAAGCTAATCACCCTAGGACAGGGGTTCTCACACTTTTAGACATTGCGACCTTCTTTTTAGACTGAGTATTTTGGCGACCCCCGAAGTTTTAACTCTTTCTAAAGTTTAGACGGAGATTTTGAAAAATTTTACACGTACTCAAGAGTTCGTAGAGTATGTGTCGGGTATTGGTGCCGAATCCCTTGACACTTCATCTTTTCCTTTCTAAATCATCTCATCTCGAAGCTTTGATTGAACAGTTTACAGATTACATTCCAGTCAAGGACATGAGTTGGGTTGTGCGGATAGTCAATCCGTTCAGTGAGCAAGCCGTAACAAAAGCTGAGCTAAGTGTGCTTAATCATGATCAACTGATAGAGATTTCAACTGATGATCTGTGAGCTAAATTAACTTTTAACAAAGCTTATATCGACAAATTTTGGATACGTATTAAAAAGGAAAACCCAGAACTGTCCACAACAGCATTAAAAACTTTGATGCCATTTTCTACACATTACAACTCTGAACAAGGCTTCTCCGTAATGATAAATTTAAAAACAAAATCAAGAAATCGTTTGACACTGGAAAAAGACATTATTTTTGTGTTTTACAAAGCTCATTCCAATCAAGCTCATGTATCCCATTAACTAATAGAACACAAAAACTAATTTGTATGTGTATTAAAAGCCTTATGAGTACTCCTTTTTTTAATGAAAACTACAGCAATAAATTTAAACTTTTCTTCCACGTCTCTCAACCCCCCTTTTGAGAACCCCTGCACTAGAGGGCTAGTCGTTAGTAAAAGTTCACAGATGCATTACAGCCTTGGATTAAAAAATAACTTATTGAAAACCAAGTTATTTCTGGAATTTCATGCATAAAATGAGCAGATGATTAGAGATTATGAAGTGTGCACATTCCGAAAAATTCGTGATCATGCGTTCCATTTCTTTGCAGATATCTCCTCAAGCCGGATTTCATGCGGCGCAGTGACAAGACCTTCGATCCTTTCGCCGAATCCCCGGTAGATGGCGTCATCGCTGCGGAGTGTTCGGTGCGCGTCATATCGGGTCAGTTTCTCTCGGACAAGAAGGTGGGCACGTACGTCGAGGTGGACATGTACGGCTTGCCCACCGACACCATCAGGAAAGAGTTCAGGACTCGCATGGTACCCGCCAACGGTCTCAACCCCGTCTACAACGAGGAACCCTTCGTTTTCAGGAAGGTAAGGTGTGGTAGAATATCTTGATCGAAAATGCGGTACTTGTTCTGCAAAATTAGTGGTGAAACTCTGGTTAATTGAACCAAAATCTTGATTACCTGAAATGCCTCTGAAAGAAACAAGAACTTCAGTTTGCGGGTATCATGGAAATTTTAGGTTATCGTTGTTTCTTCTTATGGCATTTTAAATTGACAAGCTCGTTGAGGTAGTTAGGGATTTAAACCCAATCAGCGTCTTTTGTTTTATAGTAGCGCCAACTTGGACCAAGAGTACGACTTAGCTACACAGGCACACACCATATTTGCTTGCACAGCTCCTTTTAACAGGGGGGCATAGTCACACATCTCCTAGATAGCACACAGAAGAACAATCATGCCCAAACCGGGACTCCCAGAACACGAGGAAGACCTGCTACCTCTGTGCCAGAAAGCCGGCTAAAACATGAAATACTCAGAATAAAGCATTGTTTCTAATTTGTAATATCATTCCTAAGCCATATTTGTCTGCCCGAAAGAAAGATTTGTACAGATTCTTAATGGATGTTGAACAGAAAATTGATTCATCCCTCATCTGCTCACTTATCTTTATTTACTTTACAACAAAGATATAGTAGCGCCAACTTGGGCCAAGAGTACAACTTTTGCCACTCACTCATCACATTCACTTGCACAGCCCCTTTTTACAGGTGGGGGGGACATTCACTCACACCTTACAGATAAAACATAAAAGAAAAAACATACCTCAACCGAGAATCGAATTTGAGACGTCCAAATCACGAGGAAGATATTGTAAAGAAGTCGTAAAACTTATCTCCCTTTGAAGAGACGCATGTTCTGGCCGGCGGTGGGACGATTCCTTCCTTTGTGACCGTCTTTGTGCTTCTCCCGCTTTGATGTTACCCTTTGGACTTGAATGGAGTCAGATAATAGAGCAAACATTTGTTTGCGGCTCTTTGAAGAAGGAACGACCCGTGTCAAAGCACCAGGTGTAGCTTTTTCTTCTATGGACCTCCAAAACTGGGATAAAGTTCCGATAATGAACAACACATGCGTTTACGGCCCTTTGAAGAAAGAAGTACTGAAGCCTCCATATGTGAATTTTTACCCTATACTGAAGATTCTGTTAAGGGCGTGGATCAGTAGAAAATATTCCCACGGCTAACTTCTGACCATTGGGAATATTTCTGAAGAATTATTAGATGATCAGCGTTTCCAGCGCACCAATGTGAACCTAAGAGGTGGAGTTTGAACGAGGTTAAAATGGAACGTTTGGGAAGGAAGAGAAGACGAGACCAGCTGATCCGGATAGAGACTGGGCGATAGCTGATACGACGAGGATTCGAGCTGCTCCGAGACGAGCTGTGAGCTGAGATGAAGAGCTGGACAGTTGAAGAGATACCACGTGATCTCGAATTTATTGATTAAAAATCTACCGGGAGTAATCCATAAATCTCTTGAACAACTGCAGTAGCTGGATAAACTAACAGCCGGTCAGTTTTACCTTATGATAGTCGTGGTACTATTATTCCAGATGTAAATATTTCCCAGCATATTAACCTAGAGGGCGTGTTGTTGTTTTTTGTTATCGTACATAAGCTGTAAATAAAACTTTTGTGTTTAAAACGCTACCAGTTTATTTGATCGACCAGGATCAAGTCTTTACAACTAGCTAATTTTATGCCAGGAAGCCAGCTAGTTTTGTCGTTGAAAGCTAAAGCCCCATTCCCAATGCCAGTTGCCTTTATGGAGATGGTTCGTAAATCTGTCATCTGAGCCGTCTGGAAATTTGGACGGTATTGTTATTTCGTAATTTTAAACTCCAAATTCTTTTGTTTCTCGTAATTTATTCTAAAGTGATTCAAAGCATTTTGAACCTGCTGTTGTGCGTCACTAGTTTCGGAAAGTCATTTCACTTGACATCAATATATATAACTAATTAATTAGTATCTTATCTGACATTTGTTCTACCCGATAACCGTATTAGCTAATATGTAAATATAAGATTTTAGACATAGTATTGAAGCGTTAGCCTTATAAGCCAGATAACATCTACGATACTGAAATCAACTTTTTGGTATAATGGCTATGTTATTCGGCTACTGGCCCTAGCGTCGCAGGTTCGTACCACGACCTTCTATCGCGACATTAGTGACCTTGACAACGCATCCTTCCGCAACAGTCGTGGTGCCATCTACCCACAGCAAAATCGTCAGACTCGCTTGACGAAAGCTAAAAAAATTAACAAACGAACAAAAAAAAAATCGACAGACCCACTTGATGGGCAAGCTGCAACTCGCCATAACACTTGGCGCAATACAAAATCGTTCGCTTCTTCGTTGATTTACTGATAGGGGAGTATCGTAGCGTTAGCCTTATAAGCTAGATAACATCTACGATACTGAAGTCGACTTTTTGGTATGGTGGCTACGTTACTCGGCTACTGACCCTAGCATCGCAGGTTCGTACCGCGGCCTTCAATCGCTAAAGTATAAATAGGTTTTGTTATATTTGTAATGTTGAGGATCTCTGGTCCTTTAATGACCGTCTTTGTATTAAAAAGTTGTCCATCATAAATGTAAATATGCGTTTCACTTTTTCCCATCTTCTCAATAGATTGTGCTCTATTTAAACCTTCCATTTGTCGAGCCTAATGTTTGGGGATAATTATTTCTCATCATCCCAACGCAATTACTCTACTGTCAAATGGCTAAATCGGCTTAATTGCTAAATGCTAAAATGACACTTGGAATTACAAAGAACATTATTTCTAAAACAAAAACATTTTTGTTGACACACTGTTCACACTGTTAATAGTTCATAAATGCAGTAGGGGTGGAAGGTAAATGTATTTGTCGTGTGAGATATCGATTATTTTACGCTTTAATGGGCTATTCTATGAATTAACCAGCTAAACGGTGAAATACAAGACAGTTTCAAGCAGACACGATCAATTATTTCATAGAATAGCTAGGCATTCTATAAAATAATGGATTTCATTCTTTAATGGTAACAATTACACCTAATTTTCTTATTTCTGTCGAACTTGAAGTCTGTTCAGAGGAAATCTGTCTGTCCGGCCATTCGAATATTAGCTAACACGATAATAACAAAACTAGAAGAGTTATATGGAAAAATTCAGTACACAGATTTAACATCTATAGGGAATACAAAGATTAAATTTCAAGCCATATTCAACAATTTATTCAGAGTCTGTCGGTCTTTACTTTTAGAAACATGTCAACACCATAATTCAAAAATGTAATGATTGTAATACATCAAATTTGGTAGGAGGTCTTGTCACTACAGGCGTAATTTTGTGTCATATCGTCGTTTCAATCTTCTCAGAAAAAACATATCTAAAACGCAAATTCTATTTTTGAATACTATTTGCAGGATTCCAGAATTGACAGCTAACTCGCCAAATATGACATGAAAGATTCAATAATAGTGCTTAATTCTAGCTGAAGGCTAATATTTCGTACAATTGTACGCCACTGCTGTACAAGGCATTCTCTGGGAAAACCCTATATTAGAAAGTGTGTGCAGAAGTTATTAGTACATTACTTACATTGGTTTAAAGGATTAAATTATATGCTATAAACTATTATCAATTTCATACTGATATCCCACTGCAATCGCAAAATTATTATTTTAATAAAGAATTTAATTCAAGCTATAAAACAGCATTTAAATTCGTTTCACACTCAAAACTTTTCTGAATTACGTATTGTGAAATGGCAATACATGTCCGTGGCTTTAGCCAATGGTCGCTACACTTTGGTTAGAGAGCCATGGATCATATTGTTACGGTTTCTCTACTTTCATCGGGGTTCTTTTTGATTTGATGGTCGATGTAGATATAAGCAATTCTTTAGTAGAAAACAACAATGACGTTTGTTAACTCAAAAGATACGAATACACAGACTGCAAATATATACAGCCGAGACGACGGCAGGCAACACACAGCAGCACACTACAACATACAACAGCCCACGAGTCGTAATCGTTAGTAATAACAGCCACAGCACACAAACTGACCAGGCAGAGTTCAGCAAGAAAGGGGGGGGGACTCCGGAGCTTTGCTCTACAAAAACGACCCTCCTCAAACGACTATAATTCTCCTCTGTGTCCTCTCTTTAGCTGTATCCAGCTGCTGACACACTACTAGTTGACTGGCTATGCCTCACAGGATGCTGCTTCCCCAATAAACAACAGGACTCGACACGCATCTTAGTTCAGCAACCGATTGGGCTCCACACACAACGCTGGAACATTCCACCTTTGATTCCATATCCTCCCGATGACTTGATACATGATTCCGACTGACTACGATTCCAACTGCGATACCTTGCAACTTCAGACTACCGTCATTTTATAGTTACCGCGAGGCAGACCAGAGCCTTCTTGGCCAATCAGGCTATCTTAGTTCCTATTGGATTCATCATTAAAATGAATTAATAGCATTATCTATTTTGTCTCCAAAGTCGCCAAATCCGTCGCCAAGTTCTGAGATTACTGGCTGGCCACCCGAGCAGTATCCAATTCAGATTATTGTGGGTCCAAATTAAATGAATAATAATATGCCTACCTATGTATTTTGTAAAATATGGCTCTCAAAAGAGATTTCAGTCTCTAAGCTATTGGTTGTTGCCTCTGTTGACTAATGAGTTTACCGACCACTGATTTAACCGGAAAAAATAGACTACTTTCTTTAATTTAAATCCAGTATACTGCCCTCTTTAATTTGACTAACCGAAACTACATAATGCACAGCATTTCTATAATAAAGTTTTGACAAGCTTTAATTAATATCATCCGAAAATGTGAGTGTGCGTTCATATCCCGTTTTCATCAAGACAAACCGCTGTACTTTTATAATGAAACTTTCAACACGTTTATTGACGTAATTAATTGGACATTTAGAGACAATATCCAATACTATCTTCACTCCAGTGATATAAAGAGAATGAAAAGATCAATCCCCCCCTCATAAACACCTTCCTCGAAAACATTTGGTACTCTGTCACCGATATATTACTCTTCAACCAAAATATTTGGTGCTCTGTCACCGATATATTCCCCTTCAACCAAAACATTCGGTACTCTGTCACCGATATATTCCCCTGCCTCCAAAACATTTGGTACTCTGTCACCCATATAGTCCATATCCATAAAAACATTTGGTGTTCTGTCATCGATATATTCCCCTTTTTCCAAAACATTTGGTCTCTGTCACCGATATATTCTCCTTCCTGGAAACATTTGGTTCTCTGTCACCGATATATTCCCCTTCCTCGAAAACATTTGCTACTCTGTCACCCATATATTCCCCCTCCTCCAAAACATTTTGTACTCTGTCACCCATATATTCCCCTTCCTCCAAAACATTTGATACTCTGTCACCCATATATTCCCCTTCCTCCGAAACATTTGGTACTCTGTCACCCATATATTCCCCTTCCTCCGAAACATTTGGTACTCTGTCACCCATATATTCCCCTTCCT